>JARJEB010011985.1:0-12272 GCA_030264535.1 Liometoxenus newtonarum | reverse complement strand
GTGTGTGTGTGTGTGTGTGTGTGTGTGTGTGTGTGTGTGTGTGTGTGTGTGTGTGTGTGTGTGTGTGTGTGTGTGTGTGTGTGTGTGTGTGTGTGTGTGTGTGTGTGTGTGTGTGTGGCTGTGTGTGAAAAGATGAAAACAAGAAAGGCAACAAAAACCCTTCCTCATTCTCGGGAAAATAGGTAATATCAACTGACTTGTGGTAGATAAATAATTAATGTTCGTGTTGAATATAATTTGCCGATCGACAAAATTCCAAAAGGTATAATAAACAAACACACTCATATACATAAGGAAAATATTTAAATATACTTGCTGCTACTGTATTTCGTGCATTAATTAAATCTTTTACCTACACAAACAATGAATACATTAAATTGCTCGCGAAATTGTTTCGCTTACATTAAGAACGGCTAAGTCCACCAGAATTTATTTACTTTAGTAGCTGGTTATCTAAGAGAAATTAAGAGCCGTGTGCTTCCCCGGTTAGTATAATGTGTTCCGAGGAATTGCGTCTATCGCAATCCATGCATATGAAACGCTGGCATAAGTCGGGTCGCTTTGATTTAGTGAAATCCTTAGCATAGTCCCAGTCCGCATTCGACATCGCCGCATTCGAGCTTTCCATAAGGTATACGGGATGTTTTGTGATACAGTAAGTAATCTTCCAAATCTTCATCCTTTTTAATACGCCGGTCGCCCACTGTTAATAATTTAAATTAAATTTATTAATCTCGTAAGTAAACTTTTTTAAATTCAAAAATAACAGATTTCTTCTCCGATACTCCGAAACAGTTGAAAAACTATACCCAACAGTATTTCGTAACATATCAGTGTTGGTCGCCCACACATGTAAGTTTAAGTTGTTGGATGTGTAACTTAACTTTAATTAACATAAAATCTTCGAATTGAGATATAACTCCGAACTGGCTTGTTACTATAGTTACCAATTGCTCGTTACATTTACTACTTACTCCATATTAACTTCCCCAACTCACTTCTTAAATTCAGTTTTAAGAGCAGTTCATCGCGATACAATAGTCAGTGAACAGGACCCACACATCTAGAAGTTTTAGTCTTAAGGGATTGAATCTAGGTAAAACTTAACTTTACGCTTTGGCACTGAATTCTTCATAAGATTCTCTCGTTATTGTTACTTTCGCACTTTGTCGCCGTTATTTTACTTGTTACGTCATTGCTGCCAAGGCGTGCCTGCAAATAGGTAAGTAAAGTACCAGCGAAGCAATAAGCAATGAATCTGTTGTGTTGTAAAGCATGGTTCATGATTGACATAACATAGACATAGAACATAACCTGCAAAGTAGAAACATACAAAATGCTATACTATACGGTTCACAGTGACACATAAAATAACATAATCGTAGTACCTTGGTTCTCAAACTTTTTAAAGTCGCGAAACACTAAACTCAACATTTTTGCCCGCAGAACACCTAAATTTTAAAATGATCTATGATCTATCTATGATCTATGCGCGCCATTAAATTTAAATTGAGAATCGGATCCTTTCGCATAGATCATAGAAAGATCATAGATCATTGTAAAATGTAGGAGTTCCGCGGGCAAAAATGTTGAGCCTATAAATCGTTAATTTCAAATTATATACATAGTTCATTTTTTTCAAGAAAAACTTGAATCGGTCAAACAATCGTCTATGAAATAGGGGAGTTCTCAATTTTTCGCGGAACACCTTAAGGAGGTTCGCGGAACACTAGTGTTCCGCGGAACACGCTTTGAGAACCACGGCCGTAGTATAGCATTTTGCATGTTTCTACTTCGCAGGTTATGTTCTATAACTATGTCTAATGTCATGTCTATGTCATGTCAATCATGAACCATGCATAATGCTCTGTAGGTACACTCGTATAAACATCAGTAACTTCTCTTCTGGCATGTTACTTCAATGCATCAACTTGTTTGTTTCACACATACCTATTAGTGTGCATGACGAGAAGCAAGTGAAACAAGTACAAAAGACGAGAGTTAAACCTGAAATATGACTTTTCATCATTGCTCCTTGTAATTTTAACTAAACACGTCTCTCTTAACTTGTTTCCAGGTGGTGTTGTCGCTCACGTCCATGCCATTGTTAAGGGTACTGCATTGCTGCCATGCGATCTGACACCTCCAGCACCCAACGACAGCGTTGTCCTCGTCGTATGGTACAAGGATGAACATACGCCGATTTACAGGTATTTACTGTCTTGTTATGATCAACACAAACGTGTAATCGACAGTTGTACAATATTACGATGCAATGGTATTGTCACAATATCAGAAGTAAAGCGGTTTCGTTTTTAAAATGTTTCCTTTACCAATAAAATGATAATAAGTTAAGTCTAACGACAATATGCAGAGTATAATGTACCAAATTATGTCGCTGTCACCGTTGTTAGAAATACAGACACATTAGGGGTTACTATTAAATAGATTCGTGACGTATTATATATCCATGTGATCAGGGACGGTCTTGCACTCGGCCCCGGAAAATTTGTGTAAGCAGCCTCACGATCGCATATTAGTAAGGTGGGCAACTTTTTTTACAATCAAATTGAAGATACAGATGAAGTGACAAAAAATGCTCTCAAATCTCAAAAGATCGAAAGGAAGATCGATTCGAGGGCATGGCAGATCAAGTGACCAAAAAAATCTCAAAAAATCGAGGAGATCAAGTAACCAAAAAAATTCAACATCTTTTGTGCCATTCGGCCGTGCGGCCTCTCGGGAAATTTCCGAATGCTCTTATGGCCAGTCCGTCCCTGCATGTGATATGTGATATATAGTAGAATCGTTTGACTAATAATCCATAGCGAATGGAAAAGTTGAAAAACATTGAAAAGTATCACCTGACGTGACTTTACTATAATGTAATATCAAAAGTAAACATAACAATTTTAATTCAATTTACGTAATACCCCTATATACATGCATAAATGTATAAAATCGTCGTTATGGGTGGTGCATTGGTTGGCGAGAGAAGGGGCAGGCAGTTTGTCCGTTGAAGTGATGGAATGATAAATTATAAATTATTGCTGCTAATTATATGGTGTTATGAAAATAATTTTCTGGCGTAGCATAATGGAGATATATCATGAGCCAAGCTCTTTTTTTTAATATTGCCTTTATACTCTACGCTGATATATAAATATTAACATTCATATACAAATTATACTTCTCTATGAACGTATTTAATTTAATTAAATCATCGATTTTTGTTAATCGTTCTCGGAAATCTTATAAAAGGTTTTAAAAATGTTTTATAGGGTTACTGATACTATAAGAAAACTATTTATGGAATAAACCACTAAAAATTTTTAATTGTCCTAATTGTACCTTGTAGGTAGTTTTGGGAACTTCCTGATTCGGGACTCAAAAAGGTCATTTTATGACTTTTACCTAAACACATTTGCCCGACTCGGTCCCACTCATCTTTCAGGCTTGGTCCGAAAACGCGCATTTTCTGGTCCCGGTAATTTTTATGTATTTAACGCAAAAGTTATTTCACGCAAATAATTTGTAGGTAATAGCCTTAGTTCTACCCGTGAAGATTAATGTTAATTCCGTTAATTCCCGTAGTTCTACCCGTGAGCTTCATTCCCTTGTTTACTATTCTGTTTTACCTTTTTATGCAATAAAGTACGGACCGAGATAGTGTCAATAAAATTTATAAATTTTAAATCACATATTTAAGGTCGATTTATGCTCGCTTGTTAACATTTAATACTTAACCCTTAAGGCTCAACATTTGACATTTATGACTTAAGTTTAAAAAAAAGCATGGTTAAATTTTTAAATCTTAAGTGACAAACATAAATGGTTAAACGATATAAACATAAGCTTATCTTTTCAATGTTAAATCTTAAGTCTTAGGAGTTAAGTGTTAAATGCTAAGTGGTGAGCATAAATCCACCTTTACTCTAGTTTTTTAAATTATATTTTCCATGATTCAATTGTCATATTTTATATTTATGTCCACTTCTTCTATTATGACTATAAAATATCTTTCTTCTTCTTTCTTGTAAGTACGATCTCGAGGGGTTTAAGTTTTTACGTTCCTGTAGGAATAACATGTGAAAACTATATTGAGGGAATATTAAGGATTTTTGAGAATGCGCTAGGAAGCAACAGGGAACTCATATTTTCATAATGCATTATATCCCAAACAAATTTTATTTATCAATCGGAAGGATCTAAAAAAATTGTCATTCCTTAGTGAGTGATTTTGGAATATAGGTATACAGCGTATGGTGGTCGGCCAATTTTCAACAGTTTTCCAAGAATTTGGTATAATTCGACAAATTTAGTTCCAAATACCTGAAATGTGCCAGCGAAAATTGACTTGCAATGAAAACGCTGATAGTTTAACGTTAAACGTTAAATACCAAAACCAAACCGAACCAAACCAAGTACATTTTGGATTTGGGTTTTTCTTTTCCTATAACCTAAGCGAACCCTGATTTGGTTTGGGTGATAAACCACGTATTTGTTGAGAATGGTTTTTGAGGATAAAACATTTTTTAAAGATTGACGTCTTGGTGAATTATCTGGTGAAATAATGATGACTCATAGCATTGGAATTTCCCCTAGATCGCTGGAACTTGTTTGGTAAATTTTTTTAAATGGCATCGTTTTTACATGACCTTGTTGATGTTTTGACGCTCTAGCCTGACCGAAGACAGTCTTTGGGCCTGACGGCCCGATTCGACCTTGAATCGCTATAGATCGACAAAGCGATGAATCATCTTTATTTCCCACGGTATAGCACAGTTTAAATCTAGGGTGGATTTTAAAGAACCATTTTTAACAAAATATATTTTTTTTCAATTATTGTTAGTACCATGTCGTATAATTAGTTCTATACTAACAATTTTTGCTACTTTTTTCCTATTTTAAAATTCATGCACAAATCCCATTGTTAACTTGTACATACCTCATTTTTCAAAAACCGGTATATTGTCTCAGATTTCTGTTTTCGCCTTCCAATAGACGTCTTCAAGTTTATTTCTTATTATTTCAAGTTTGTGACGGGTGACGATTATACTTTTGACTTTGCAGAATAATGTAAACGTGGATTGTCCCAACAACTACGTAATCTACAAAATTGTCGTACTTAACAATAAATTGACTTTTACGTTTTGACAATTTTACTACAATTCGGATCATCCTGTCTTTCACTTCCTATACAAAATCAAGCAAAATCTCATCCCGTATTACGAGTAATCTGAGCCCATAAAGCAGGCCGAGGGAGAATTCGTTTTTAGTACATACGAGGCATACATAAAGAGAACGACAGTGACGTTGGCACATGAATAAGGCGAATGCGTAAAAGTATTGTAATATTCTGGATGGCCGGTCGCCATTAACCATCTCTTGTTATTTTTCATGAGCGTTGCAAGTCTGACACTCCACACAGCACTTCCAGAGGAGTTTGTGGGAAGGGGTTGGTTGGTATGGTCTATGTGCTACTTGCTTGCTGCATTTCATTCCGTGGAAATCTTTGATAAATGAACGGCGATCAATTTTTGTTCGCGTCGTGTGGACTTCCAGCAACCTGCCATCCGTTTACTAAAGCGTACGGAAAGGCTCCTCCGTGTCGTATATTACAGTTAGGTAATACTCCGAGCACATGACCGGAACGGAAAATTCTCTCCGTCACGGAAAGACGATATTTATATTATATTCATCATACGTGCACCCTCTTTTGTTTTCACTTCCTTTGTGTTGAACAGTTGAACTCCTTACGTTTCTTTCGACTAGCCAGCCGCGGCAATGAACTACAAAACCTAAAGGAGGGTGGCTGTCGCCACTTGTACATTCCGAGTAAAAAGTATCTCGATGGATATTCAAATCTTTTACGTTACGCTGTTATCATAAATCAATTGCTGCTTGTTTCAAGGGAAATGACAATTCACCAGCTTTCTGTTCAACAAAAAATGCAATAACAGTTTTTTGGCTTGAGATTGCACAGATACTTACTTATTGTTTGGATTTAATTATGTTGCAGACACAATCAATTTTAGAAAGTCACTAGCATTTGTTGAAATATCAGGCGTAATTCCATGTTAATACATTGTGAGAAAATTAGAATTGTTGAAAATTATGTCATGTATGCCTTCATTTTTGTGGAGCAAACCTCTCTTCCCAGTATATGCTTTTAAATTTAGTTCCCAGATCACGGACGTGTATCCCGACACTTTTATCCCGGCAGATAAATCTAAGAAGGGATGTCAAACGACGGTCGCTTTGACCAAAGGCCATCCTTCTTTCATATTTTGCACGTACCGAAAATCCGCGATCCGTTTAGTACTTTTACTCGTCATACACGCAGTCTTCGTCTTTGTCTGCTCGCATATAAAACATACAAGCCACGTTTGCTATCTATATGTACAGTTCAGATGTGTTACTGCAGAATGTCCTTGTTATATAAATGTGTTTGTATGTTCTCATCGCACCGTGTGCCCGAAACTCGTGCAAGTCAAGTTTTCTCTGTTTTCTTTTCTTATCCTAGCTGGAATGTCAAGTTCCTCTTTTTATATGCGGTCGAGTAATCCACTTTGCGGTTAGCAGAATGTTGCTCGTCTATACATATCTAGGTACTGGTACACATATATACAACAAGGAATTGCACAAGGAGTAGAAATTCTCCCGATGGGAAATCTCTTGCAGACACGTTTGAATCGGTCTAATCTCCGATGCTCTCACAATTGGTACTCCTCTTCCATTCTCACTGCTGGTCGGACACACCCAACCTAATGCAACATTTTCGCTCGAATTCATCTCTAATGCGAAGAGCGTCGATTGCGATTAACTAACATTATCCGCTTGCATACCAACAATCAGTCAGCTTGTAGCCCCAGTTCGATAACTTGCAAACGCTGACCAATCTATCGGAATATCCAGAATCGAAGAGCAAATACGAGTACCTAAATGGGCAAGGATCACGTCTCGTGCCAGTCATGCCCGAATTGATTTCGAATATCCTTATTGGAGTTTATCATTACGAATCAACGCTCAACGTATTTATTCTACTTCTCCTATATGCGGCGACACCGGAAAATGACGCTTCCTTGCTGCGTAAACTCATTTCTCGTGACACCATCATGGAGACTGGAGAGAACATTACACTCTGGAGGATGCCGATATACATTCACGATCCTGTTACTGTTTTGACAGTTAAGCATGCTGGAGTAATTGAGATTTATTGATTAAGGCTTCTTGCATATATAAGAAAAGTTTACTTATTTATGAATTATTGATGAAGTCGCTTTACGGTTCGTTGGCAGTAACCAAAGCAGGAACAGTGTCGGAGTATCCTTGTTCTTTAACGGGATATATGATGATAGATTGCTTCGCGCTGCTTCACATCCAACCTGTCTTACGACCAACCTATCATATTTTACCTACCTACAAACATGTTAATCTCCATCTTTCTTAATCCTGTAAGTATTATATTATAAAGTTTAATTAATTATTCGCGGTGATCGAAAAATCAAAGAAAATATAATACCGAGTGTTTTGCAGAATTAAAAATAGTAACGTCATTTATTTTAGTTAACTACTACATTGCGTAGTTAACTACGCAATGCTCGAATAGGAGGGTGTCAAGTCGCCAAGCGTAAAGTGTGTACTTCCCCGGCGTATTTATATATACGAGTAGGTACTGCTGTTGGTCCGACCTTATTGCCCCTTTTCGATAGTGGTCGTAGAAAAGTTGATGTTTGAATTTTTCCATAAGTATTTTATTGATGAGTATATTTGGTGTAATAATAGCAACCTTATTAGTATTAATGATAATTAATCAATAGTTGATCGATGCCACCTGGGTAGGAGGGTAGTTATAATGCACCCAACCCATGATGTTTGTGTGTGTAAGCATGGGAAACTTTTGAAATGCCGCACATCAACTACTCGCACTATAAATACATAATTAATGGGGCATGTTGTGTAAGTTACGACCGCCAATGACGCCCTCCTTGTATAGTCGAAGTTGTTGCGAAATTGGATTTTCTTATTTGAAAAATTGTAATTGCTTTCAGATCAATCAAATCAACATCGACGTAAACACTTTGTTCCATTTTAACTAAGCCCGCGAGAACCGTACGAACGAAAACTTCCTTCTTTTCCTTATGCTACGAATATTGATTTTCGATTTTCGCAAACGCTCTCATAAACTATACCCTCATAAAGTAAACGACCAAAATGCAGCCTTTGAAAAAGGCATACGTTTTTGTTTTCAGAATTCAACGACGATTTTTATATTTTTCCATGTCAATGTCCAAATGACATATATGTAGTTCAACTGAAAGTAAATATTGAGATGTTCCATGTCAACAAGTGACAGGTTTGACCTTTCATTGACCTTACCAAAAAAGATGGCGGAAACAACATAAAGCTCAAGTACATCAAGGGTCATCCCGCTCATTCGGATTCGGCCATCTTTATCCAGATAGCTGATTAAAATTAGCTCCTTGACGTAGGCATGACGTAACGTGGAACATCTGGATAGCGTATTCTCTTCCTAATTTCTACTCGCAAGCTTTTTATTCAACGTTGTGTGTCTTTGCCGCGTCGTGATGTTTGAACATTTGAAGCCAGGAAAGGATGCGCTGTTGTGAATGCATTCCATGTACGTAACATTCGCATTGCCATCATGAGGACGTCGGTTAAATATATTGAGTGAGCCACCGACAGAATATTTTTCCTCTCTTCGCCATTTCCTAGCAACAAGATTGATGGCCGATAAAATTACTGTTAACACGGAGATAAATTGACGATATATTTAAAGTTCGTCGAGATATTGCGTCGTATGGATGTACCATGTACACGTGTGATATAAAAAAGAGGCGTAATCGATTTTGTGTTACTTGATAAAATACATTTTTAACGAAAAATAAAAGTTAAAAAAACTTTTCACGCACAAAACATGAATTCATGAAAACAATCGGATCGTCTTTCACAATTATGAACATTTCTATATTTTTGTTGTTTGTCGGTGACAATCGTTTGAGTGAAACATCACAAGTACCTAATTAGAATACAATGTTCGTTTATAGCGCTTTTAACAGCTTCGATCGACACATTTCGACAATTTGTTTTATCATTTATTCAGCAATTGGTAGATGTAAAAGGAAATTGGATGTAATTACAATCGCGATTCGCTTCGGATTTACATTCCTCGAAATTGGAAAACCTGTTCACGAGTCAGTTGCCCAATTAGCAAATAAACTAAATAATTGCTGAGGGTCTCTCAGTGAGATAAAAACAATACTTATTGAATATTCAATAATAGTGTAATAAATAATTTCATAACTCTGTTAGTACAGATCCTAACACTGATTTAACATGATAAAATTGAGATAGCTTTAAATACGGTAATAAGTACCTATTTAATCAATTTATTAGCTATTTATTTATTTATCCGCGACGACCAAATAAAACAACCATTATTAGGTGTGTATGTAAGCAACTAATAACCCACATTATAATCACTCGCAAATAATGAGCTTGATACACCTCAATAATAAATCCATTATTCCTCTAGAGATTTACTTTACGCCAATCACAGCTCTTCCCTGCATTCAATAATGATATGTAACTCACAGGCTGAACAAACTCAGCTTGCCTTGAACGCTTGAACTGATATATGACAGAAACCTCTTGTCAAATATTGTCTGTCAAGCAAACGTCTTCACACTACAAGATGAATTCCATGGTTGAATTTTTAAGTTTGAAAGCCATACTGCAGTATAAAAATGAAATTTTGCCTTCGCGGATAAAGTATAATATTCAATTCGTGCATATGCCCTATTATATGCTCGGGCGATTACTCCTCACGACTAACGTCTCGCTACGTAAACTTCGCCCTCGCGTATAATAGCCACCATACGCGCTCATGGAATAATATACTATTATTTAATTAAATCGATAAATTAGAAAAATTCCCTTAAAAAAGTAAGAAATAATTATTAAAACACGTCTGATTGCATAAGAGAAAATCGTAATAACAAATAAAATAATGAAAGTAGTGCATTTTTAATATTTTCATATTTTCAATGCAATTATGCAATTGTATATTACGTAACAAGAGTGGAAAGTTATACATATTGCACACGCAGCGGAAAAATACCGTGTTTGGTATCAAAAGAAAATCATTGTCTCCGATTTTATGCAAAAAGATGATTAACGTGTAAATTCCACACTTATACACACACTTATACGCTACCACCCGGTATATCTGTCAACCTTGATGCACACAACAAAAATTAGATTATTCATTATTGATCCAATTTTATATTGTTATTTAGTTATTGAATAAAATGTGGAAAGTTTTTCATTCATTGTATAAATAAAACGTAAAGTAATGCGTTTATAAAAAGGCTCATACTCATAGGCGTGCGCACAGGGGGTCCCGGGTGTGCACTGGCACCACATGGCGCAACAGTAGAGGTGCGGCAAAAATTAATTTGAATCTAGAATATCAGTTACATTTTAAGTTTGTGCACACTCTAATAAATAAAATCTCTTGCGCACGCCTATGCTCATACTTGACACAATAGTTTAATGGAATCCTACTAATTATTTGCTTGTTTCAGAAATGCTGTTACGGTCATCATCGAGCCTGAAATTTAAATTTTCAATTAGTTTTGTCAATCTGGCTTTTAACTTTTCTACTCAAACACACACACACACACACACACACACACACACACACACACACACACACACACACACACGCACGCACGCACACACGAACAAACAGCAGGCACGGCGCTGAAACCGAGTCTTTACGAACATTCGTTACGTACATTTTCGGTGTTACATAATGAAACCTCGTAAAGTCAATCGCACATCCCGAAGTTAGCAACATTAGACTTTTTTAACTTCACTTAGTTACAATCGAAGAGAGAGAATTTTTCCTGTAAATATTTAATTTCGAAAAAATTATAAATCAAATTTACTTTAGGATAAGCAATTACTTAATCAATTAATTCGTACATAAACAATTACAAGTAGGATTGTTATTACGAATATATTTATAACTGAAACGTGAAACTTAACTCAATATACCGTGCGTTTATTTTACCGTTGAACTTAGCATGTTCTATGTTCGCAGCTAGAGCAAACGAGTCAAACACATGGCAGTGGGGATTTGTATTGCCAAAAGACAGACTGACGGATGGAGAGAGAGAGAGAGAGAGAGAGAGAGTGGGGATGTGGGACGGACGACGACACACCACGATTACAAGTCAGTGCATCACTACTTTCATCTTGTGAACATTGCGTACGCTACATGCTATGTTCTATGGTGAAATAAACACGCTGTATGTATGAGTATATAAAATTGGTCAAGGTCCGGATTTGTGGAATTCAAATACAAGAACACAATGGGGGCGGCTAGGCTGATATTCATCAAGGGTATTTAGATTTACAACGCCAATATTCATATTCGCTGTTTTGTTTGCTAATGTTAATACTGGATTTATGGCATGCACGATGCACACTTCAATATTAATTAGGTATGTTAATAGAATAGACCCTCCTTTTCAAATGTACAAATATTAAAACTGCGTTAAAAGTTCCATTGGGAACCGAAAAGGACAAAAAAATTTTGAATGTCAATTGATACATTTTAGCAAACAATGGCAAAAATATGTTTTAATTGAATTATAACAACGACCTTTGCGCAATAAATCATTGACTGCGGTTGAAAATATAAACAATGAAAACGTAAAAAACGTGTAATATGTGTGTGTGTGTGTGTGTGTGTGTGTGTGTGTAGGTAATTTTGTATAAACAATTATTCATGTGTTTGCATTGTAAGTACTTAGATAAACAAAAAACATTCATGGTCATGATCATGTCACATGTGTATACATATATGTGAGCTCATCAGTGAGCAGAGAAAATAGTTTTTTTTCTTTCAAATTATGAATGACATTTGATTATTGATTATTCATTCAATGAAATAACAACATTTTATGTTATTATGGCATTTTTTCATCTGGCGAGTGATCTAACCTTAAAAGTTCCATCTGTCGAGTGACTTAACCTTAAAACTTCCATCTGTCAGTGTCGTATTGATGGAAAAGGCACTTGATTATTGATTATTCTTAAAACAAATAACAAAATTTAACCGTATTATTGCAGTTTTTCATCTGGTAAGTGATCTAACCTTAAAAGTTCCATCTGTCGAGTGACTTAACCTTAAAACTTCCATCTGTCAGTGTCGTATTGATGGAAAAGGCACTTGATTA
>JARJEB010011977.1:0-14626 GCA_030264535.1 Liometoxenus newtonarum | reverse complement strand
CCCAGTCCATCGGTGCGTCGCTAGCATCACAAACCCACTTTGCCATGAGATTGACTTGTTTATTTTACCGTGGAACATAGGCACATCGTACATGCTATGTTCCGCGATAAAATAATGTCTCTGTATATATAATGTTATGTAAACCAACGTGTGTTATGAAAAAGCGTTGCTTTGCGTGCATTTACACCTTATTAATAATAGTTGCCCTACGGGTGAATGATGTGCATATATGAAAATATTTGGTACATTTCTTAAATGTTGTGGGCGGAATTATTTGTGCGTGCCGTGTATGAATAACGTCAAGCCATCTTCCGAACAACAATGTTACTCTAAAAGCCCGAATATTGGCAAATCCTAGAATTTACCGGTCAGTCCTAGGTTTTCCAATTTTCACACTGTCAAGTAAAAAATCGATACGAAAGTGGAAACGGCACAGAAATTTCGTAATATTAAAACGTAATCAATCTCATTTCCACTTTCCGATCAAAATTACTTTTACGATTGACGAGTTCTACGAAATCGAAGTGAATATGTTCGGAAAGTTGTGCGCTGCGAATTTAACGCACCGAACAAAGCGGCCAAGCAACTTCATTCATGCATCAAATATTCATTCCACTTCCATATTGTCTATAGGTGTATACAATTCAAATGAATTAAGAAAAAGTTTTTCAAATATGCTTTGTCCGATTTAGCGTTAATAATTTCTTTCCTATCAATGTAATTTATATTTATGATTTGTGGGTGATACTTTTAAATTTTTGTCGTGCCTTATTCCTACATTTCTATGCTTTTATAATTCATTATTTAATTTTACTAATTTTTTGTAGGTGGTTTTTACAATACCCGCAACTTGTACGCATATAGTTTCCAATTTCGTTTTCTATATTTGACTATTTCATTGATTCATTCGAAATCAAAATTGTTTCGGAAATAATAAGATTTTACAAACAACGTCCGTCGTTCATGTTAGTAAAAGTTGGTTAAAGTTGTAAATAACTATAAATTTTAATTTATTAACAATGTTGAAAAATCCTACTCAATTAAAAAATGAGAACAAACCAACATCAGGAACTTATTTAAAATTAATATTCTTTTTCTTTTTTTGATATGGATGATGTTAAGAATTTTTGAAAACATAAAAGTTTTTTTATTTTTCAGATAAAACATGATGTCGTCAGTTTGGTAGATCGACATTTTGGCCAGTTATACTCCAATTACCCGCTTACGAAATACAACTTAATTCGACAAGCTCGTGATCTTTTAGTTTGCGAATATCATGGCTGCTTGAAACGTTTCGAAACTGAATTTTGCCTACCAGCAAACAAACTACTTCAAACTATCAAGGTATGTAGAAAATTTCTTTTCACAATATAACAAAAAAATTGCCATTATTGAAGTACAAGAAAGAGAAAACATTTGGCTGATGGGAGTATAGTTAATGAATTATGGGCAGACCTTATAATGTTTTATTAATATTTCGTAATCAATTCTTGGTTGGCAATGTTGGCATTCTCTCTATTTCAGTTGGGTGTCCATATCAGTTAAATACGAACACGACCCAACAAAATTAAACGTTTCGTTTTCATGTGTGATTTTTGATTTACGAACTTAAAAATTAGAAAGTATATAAATATTCCCGAAAAAATACTATGACTAAAATAGACTTACCAAATTACAATATGCTGCAGTTGGAAATTGGAGTATTCTTTTTGTCTGATAGTGATGCATGGTCCGGCTTGGTCCGGTCTGAGGCTCGCCCTCATCTCTATTTGATTGACTTTGACGGAAACCCAATTTACATTCTGTAAATTAAAGCCAAAGCATATAAATATCCTAGCACAAAGTATACAAACAACAGTGAGGATTGATGTATACAGTGCATATTTTTATCAATCTCCCCTAGGGATTTACGGAGTCAAAAAACTCATCAAAAAGGTCGTTTTAACCTGGAAATTTTGCTATGTAAATATTGTTTTTAACAATTGCTCGAAAAATGAATATAAATTAAATTTAGAAATTGAATTTTTATTGTAGATAACCAAATTGATAACTTAATTTTAACGCTGTGAGGTCGGGTGTGGCTAAGATAGTTGCTAGTTTGTCTGCCTATCATAAAAAATCAAATTTATCAATTTTCTTCATTTTTTAAGCATTAAAACTCATATTACTGGTTAAAAACTATATCAGAATGCGTTAATAATGGTACATATTAAAATAGGAATATTGAATTTTTAATGTAGATAACCAAGTTGGCAACTTGATTTTAATGCTGTAAACTCTGGTGTGGCTAAGACATTTGTTAGTTTGTATGCCTATCATCAAAAATCAAAATTTTCTACTTTCCTTATTTTTCTTAAGCCTTAAGGCTCATTTTACTGTTTAAAAACTATATAAGAATGGGTTAAAAATGGTACATATTAAAATTGGAAAATTGAATTTTTAAGGTAGATAACCAAATTGACAACTTGATGTTAATGCTGTGAACTCGGGTGTGGCTAAGGCAGTTGTTAGTTTGTCTGCGTATTATAAAAAATCAAATTTTTCAATTTTTCTAATTTTTTTAACCATTAAGACTCATTTCACAGGTTAAAATTGGAAGATATTAAAAAAAAATTGCAGCAGGACCTAACATTTTAATCATATGTGAGTCGTAATGGTAGCTCGTTCAAGAATGCACTGTATACATATACATACCAAGTACCAACAAAGGCAATAGAGGCAAAAGTTAAAAAGTCAAAGCAAACCAAGGCAGAAAAGAGGGGTATTTTCAAATGCAATTAAAATAAATTGTTTTTAACTATCTCGGTATTGGATCACAAAGCTAAAAACTCAAACAGTCATGCTCCCAAGATCTATTTTCTATGTTGTGTTTGCTTTTCCTCTATCTACGATGCGCATGTACATGACGAACATGTTGATGATACAAGATTAATATGAACAACGCAACAAACTCAAACTATAAAAACTTAAATCATCAAAATGTTTCACTATCTAGTTATAAGTTGTAGTTGTAGTTTTCTAGAAAAAGTTTCTTTAGTTGGTATAATATGTATAATCTATTCAGATTTTGTTTTGTTCCCTGGCGTTTTGTTTGGTGTCTTATATATTGTCAAAAGAAAAATGATATCGCATTAAACTTTTTTTTAATGGATTGCGCGCACGAAATGTAGAGCACGATTCGTCCCAATTTTCCCCATGGTAAGTAAATTTTTCATAAAAGCCCCAGTCAGCAAAGCAACGCTAATTTATTGCTTTGCGTTTCGTTGTTTCGTTAGTTGGTCGTTTTCATATTGTTCATGCATTGTTTTTGTAAATTGCGTTCATACATACATTTCCAAGTAGGTAAGTAATATACTTTATTGCCATCATTCTTAGGTCAAATATTTCACTTTCTTTTATATTTTGCTTCGAGTGATTTCGAGTTATTGCCATATTCAGGCTTCGTTTTTGTGATGAATCTGTTTAGGAATCGATATTCACGCACAAACATTTCTTGCTGTTTTGGTTTGCCGTGATGATTTTAGATAGTTAATAGATAAAGATGAGGCTCGATTAATTGAGAAAAATCAATTTGAGCTGTAAATATTATTAGAAATTTTACTTTTTAGTTTTTAAGATGTGTAAAAATGGGTCAATTATTGAGCATTTGTATTACGAAAATTAATTAACTTAACGCGCAATTATACCTACAATTTAACAAATGATCGAAAACGTGAATATTTAATGAAAGTAATTAACATATTGTCAGTTGCACGTCGAGAAACTGGATGGGATTCCGACCGCAGCTCAGCGTCAGCAACTTGACTCTGTCTGGACTTCACTGGCAAATATTTCATCGAAAGCCTAAAAAAACTTAATTAAGAAATTTTTCACTCAAATATACATACTTCAACGAGAATATTAATAATAGTAAGGTGTTCGTACAGAGTTTACGGAAACGTGACGAACTCTGACGGGGAAATATTGGTTGGTTGGTTTCTTTGGTAGGTCGACAAGTCGGCGAGTTAATTTTGAGATGAAAAGTAACTGAAAACGAATGTGTACTTTCATGGAAAGGTGATAAAGTGTAACGAACAACTAGCTTCTTTCACAATTTCTTTACACAGCATGGAAGGCAACAACAATTAATAAAGCAAAGTCAAGTTAGTCAAGAGACTGTATAAATTTTGTTTGTTTAACTTTAGATACGCAGTTACGTTATTATCTTTCAATTCGAGGGTAAACGTTATAAAATAAAAGAAATCAAGACGAGCATTGTGTGCCGGCGTGTTTTATAAAATAAAATATACTAAGTGGTAGTTTTCTTTAGAAAAACGTGAAAACGCTATAATAAATTTGTAGAATAATTCATGAAAGACTGAAACACCCCGTAGAAGTAGAAATTAATAAAAGGAGACAGCAAACAAACAAAGAATAAAACCGTTGTGAAAAATTGTGTTCTTTAGAAGACCTTAGCTTACATTAAGACTGAGCAAGACAAATTTCGGAGAAGAATACAGACTTTCCATTAAGATTTTATTTTGGTTGCTTTGCCGAACACGAACTGTCGAGACCAAAGAGCTGTCCCTGTCAAACATCCCTTTACTTTTATTATTTATGAAGGTGGTGTCGAGCTGCCGAAGTGTAGTTCCTTGTATTTTAACATTTTTAGTACAGAAGTAGACAAGTAGACCTAAAAATTTCTTGGTAAATTCATCAAACTCAAACAATCAATAACTGAACCTGAATATAAGTGAACAAAACCAAATAATAACTTAACAGTTTCAAGTTTTTGGCTTGCATTTTGTTACAATTTTAAGAAATCTTTGAGGAGTGCTTTAATACTTCTCCATGGACCACCCGCAGATGGCTGCAAGGGCCACAAGGGCATGATTTTATCACAATACCGCATCTATATGAATCTGAACTAACTTAAAGTCAACGAAGCAACGTTTGCAGGAGCGGACCGCTAACTTTAGCGGCCCTGGGGGGCTACCCAATTAACCAAAGTCTCGGTTCATGAAGACTGTAAGGGGTTCGCGTTAGTCGAGAGCGAAGGGGGCCCTTTGATTGAACGGGACGCTGGGCTGCAGCCTAAATCCGTCTCTGAATGCATTGGTTAACAATAGGAGAATAGACATATAACAATAACACATTTAAAATCCGTCGCAACTAAAGTCACACACGAGACACGAATTGGATTTATTTTCATTTATGTGTATAGTTTAGGTCTTCATGTGAATGCGTTCTTCCTTTCCGTGGGTACTTTGGACATTTATAGGGACAATATATTTCAAAGTTGAAGCAAACCCTTCTTGTGCCTATCTCATTTTCAAATAAACTACCATTTTACAATTGCCCTAGTCGCCTAGTCACTAGCGTGTGTGCAAGTGATATGGAGAGGTTTATATATGATATGCCGTAGGAATTATAAAACGTTTAATTATAAAAGGAAAGGAATAGCGATTTATTGCTCTTCCTGGTGCTAGAGAACGTGTATGAATATGTGCTCATTCATATGTTTCAAATACTTACATAAATTTACAAAGAGAACAAGAAATGTTTTATTGCAATTTGATATCATATTTTTTTAAACATAAAAAATAAATCGGTGCGTTAAATTCGCACCCCACAACTTTCCGACCGTATTCAACACGACTTCGTAGAAGTCGTCGATGGCAAAAGCAATTTTGATAAGAAAGTGGAAATTGCACAGAAATTTAGTTCTACGAAATCGTACTGGATGTGGTCGGAAAGTTGTGCGGTGCGAATTTAATTTGTTTCTGATTACTTTTAATTTCAAATTATAAGACTTGTGAATACGCTTAATTAATATATATATTTTAATGGAAATTTATTTTATGAAAGTTGAAAAATAAATTTTGAAGATTAAATCAGTTTTTTTACATCTATAATAATTTATACTTCTGTGCAAAAACAAATTACCAACTGTTGTGAATTGTAACTTCAATTACTGAAGTTTTGCAGTTATTTTCCTTTCCTTCCTTCTGGTTTCACTTGCATTTGTTTCTTATTGCTTGCATTGAAGTTAACCATCCGAGCATCGTTATACGTTTCCGGGAATATAAATTCATTTCGTAATAATCTTTTTACTACCTATATACAAAGGCGTGCACGCTGATCGTTGGCTGGTGGAAGGATCGAAGGATTGCAGATTTCCCAAGGGGAAATTGGATAGGTAGGTATTTATATGAGTAGTACTCACGCGAATTTTTGATTCGATAAAGAAACCAAAGTTTTCTATTAAATTTTGTCTTCAGGACAATGTAAATCACGCATACTTTAAAAAATTCATTTTCTTTGGTCGTCCAATTATTTCTTGTAATTTCCTAATATGGTTCACCCGTAATTAGCGTTTGAATCTGCAATCTAAATCAGAAAGATATCTCTCTATCTCTTTCTACCAGCAACCAGAAGTAGTTACTAGTAATTCTCAAGCAAAAATTCATTAGAAACTTATTCACTAACATCGTTCACCCGAAATTACCGTACAAGAATGAAAAATTCGTTTGAACCTGTCATCTGGATCAGAAAGATATCTCTCTATCTCTTTCTACCAGCAACGAGAAGTAGTTACGAGTAATTCTCAAGCAAAAATTCATTAGAAACTTATTCACTAATATGGTCCACCCGAAATTGGCGTACAAGAATGAAAAATTCGTTTGAATCTCCCATCTGGATCAAAAAGATATCTCTCTATCTCTTTCTACCAGCAACGACAAGAAGCTACGAGCAATTCTTATGCAAAAATTCATTAGCAACTTATTCACTAACATCATTCACCCGAAATTAGCGTACAAGAATGTAAAATTCGTTTGAATCTGCCATCTGGAACAGAAAGATATCTCTCTATCTCTTTCTACCAGCAATCAGAAGTAGTTACGAACAATACTCATGCAAAAGTTCATTACAATCTTATTCACTAACATGGTCCACCCTAAATTAGCGTACAAGAATGAAAATATCGTTTGTATCTGCCATCTGGATCAGAAAGATATCTCTCTATCTCTTTCTACCAGCAACCAGAAGTAGTTAGGAGCAAATTCATTAGAAACTTATTCACTAACATCGTTCACCCGAAATTAGCGTACAAGCAGGAAAAATTCAGTTGAATTTGGTATTTGGATCAGAAAGATATCTCTCTATCTCTTTCTACCAGCAACCAGAAATAGTTTCGAGCAATTCTCATGCAAAAATTCATTAGCAACTTATTCACTAACATCGTTCACCCAAAATTTGCGTACAAGCAGGAAAAATTCAGTTGAATTTGCTATTTGGATCAGAAAGATATCTCTCTATCTCTTTCTACCAGCAACCATAAGTAGTTTCGAGCAATTCTCATGCAAAAATTCATTAGCAACTTATTCACTAACATCGTTCACCCGAAATTAGCGAACAAGAATGAAAAATTCGTTTGAATCTGCCATCTGGATCAGACAGATATCTCTCTATCTCTTTCTACCAGCAACCAGAAATAGTTTCGAGCAATTCTCATGCAAAAATTCATTAGAATATTTACAGGAGATATACCGTATACACTATAAAAACAAACAGAATGCATTTCTGTTCAAATTTTAATGAGAAAATATCATTTTTAAATTGCATTTTTAACATAACCTCAACACATTTCTCGTTATGATACGACACGATGAAACTTATTGTGGCGGGCCACACATAACAAATTCACACTAAACAGCATGAACGCCTGAACGGTACCTTCGTTTCTGAATAATCTTACAGACGCATATTACCTTCAAGTTAAATAATTTTATATAAGACGATTCCCCGGTGTCGGCTTAAAACACCCGTCCGGACACTAATGGCCCTCATAAAATTGAATCTCGCCCCGCTAGCTAAACTCTTTTCATTTCATTTCATTTCATTGCTTTAGTTGCCAGGCCCGGCCGCGTTCACGATTCTCTATAGCGTGCGCGATTATAATATTTATAAACTCTCTCAAATTACACACGCACTCCGTGATTATATGTTAATCAGAAGCTACTTATGCGTTCTGGTTCTGTTCTCTAGCAACTAAGACCACGAACCAATCCAATTTCTCAATGAAAACTTGGTAAAGCTACACCAAATTATTCATATCCATATGTGATGTTGAATTATGAAGCGCCGGTGGTTTTAATTAAAAATATAAATTATTAAATTTCCACAAGTTCAACACAAAATACAAGTATGTATATTAATATTAATTCACACGTAGGTGTTTTGGTTTGCTTTTGGATACGATTACAAGGTATATATCATTTATTAACTGATAAAATAAAGGAAAGAAGACTAAGAGTGGCGCGACGTCTCGAGCTTTTTTTATGTTTATTAATGTTCCTATTTATTAGTTGCTTCGTTGTGAACTAATTTCTTTCTCAAATGCTTTTCTTGTTTGTATTATAGTTTTATGGTTGTTTAAAGTAAGTTATTAGGTTGGGAAGCCGAAGAAAAAGTAATTTTCAAACTCGAAAATATAATTCGTTGTTTTTGACTTGTGTTTATTAAGTGTATTGGTTCAAATCTTTGTAAAGTCACGATTTCAAGCGTAATCATATCTATACTTAGATAATGAAAATGCGTTTTCGATGCATAAGTGCATCATGAATCAAAAATAACGAATTATGATCAAAACATCAACAATTTTCATCATTTTACCAATCACCAGACTCAAGACTGAGAACGAACTGAAAGTGCGTTGCACGTTTTTCGTTTGGATTTTGATACGATTGAAAAGCTGAAACTCTGAAAGTAACCAACCGCACGCCAAAGAAAAAGAAAATGATTCGAAGCAAAAGTCCATAAGTTCGTTTAGTCGTGCGTCGATTATAATAAATAAATATGATTTAGTTAAGTGTGTGAACCGAAACGAGAACTTATGAATGTGTGTAAAATCGAACGCATAAGTAGCCTAAAATACCTGTCATAAGTAGGTATACTGAGTGAGCCAGAAAATCTATTCACAGTGTACTAACCAATGGTTAAAACAAATATATCATCCTAAATTTTTGCTTCAAAGCAATTTGTGTTTCTTTAGTTTAGTTTAGATCAACGACCTTAAATACTTTTTCTTGAAACACTCATTATGCATACAAAACGGTGTATATCCTGGTGCCGTATTAATATGTCAAGAAATTTCGTAGAAAGTCGGACTGTGAAATATGGGTTAAACAAATCGCCACAGTTACTTCATATGTGCATACATCACTTCTAAGCAAACGTGAGGCTCGGACAATATGAGGGAGCCAATCGCAGCGTATTATTTTGACGCGGTTACTCAATAATAAATTCAACACAGATTGGATTTTAAGTAGGTACGTAGATAATTTTCGTATGCGTTCAAAATTACTATTGCTGTGCACGCCCACAAAGTCTCATGTTTGCGTAGAAGGTCTATATAATTGTATAAATTTATGTTGGGTATTTGTTTCGCGTGCTGGAATGATCGACAACTTGTTTCCTTCTTTCATGATGCATCATATATATTCATACAAAGGATTGTAAACGCATTGCAATTCGATAACGCAGTTATTGTTAAGTTAAATGATTGCAACAATACAAGTGAATCGTAATTCTTTTATGACTTAATTGCCAACAAAAGGTGGATTTTTTATAAAATAGAACATTTTATAAAAAGAAAACGAGCACACAAATATTAATTTACATAATAATAAATAATATACGGTATAAACAAGTTAAATTTTCTGACTTTTTTATGTCTAGAATTTCATAACAATAACTTACTTTTGCACAACAATGAAAAACGAAACCATCATAAAATTTGTAAACCAAGATAACAAGACAAAACGTATTCTTCATCTTTTATATTCTTATTTTGTTTAATTTATCATTTTTTCCTATTTTCTGGATTGGAGTTTTATAATTGAAATTAAAGTTTATGAATGTGTCGTTCCAAATGTTTATCATCAGAATCCGAAATCCACTAAACAAAGTACACAAAGTCGCCGATAAAATAAATATTTCGTTTATCAACAAATGCTTTTAGAAGAAACCCCATCGTGATAATTTTTTCATTCATAGTAATAATTTATTAGTAATAATTTATTAGTTTATAGTAATAATTTTAAATTCACAAGAAAATTTGTCTCTCTCGCTGGGGTTGGAACCCAGACCTCTAGCATATCTAGTGGAGTGTTCTACCATTTTTCAATCGCAAGTATTCCAGAATCGAAAGCTTCATATTACCAAATAAACGATAAAAAACTTGTTTATCAAGAAATGCTTGTAGGAGAAACCCCTCCGTGACAGACAATATGAATATGAATTTTCATTCATAGTATTAATTAATATTTAAAATTCACGAAATACGTTATCTTTCTTGCTGGGGATCGAACCCAGACCTCTAGCATATCTTGTGCAGTGTTCTACCATTTTTCAATCACAAGTATTCCAGAATCGAGAACTTCCTATTACCAAAATAACCGTTAAAAAACTTGTTTATCAAGAAATGCTTTCAGGAGAAACCCCTCCGTGACAATTTTTTCATTCATTGTATTAATTAATATTTAAAGTTCACGAGAAACGTTATCTTTCTTGCTGGGGATCGAACCCAGACCTCTAGCATATCTTGTGCAGTGTTCCACCATTTTTCAATCACAAGTATTCCAGAATCGAGAACCTCCTATTACCAAAATAACGGATAAAAAACTTGTATCAAAAAAAATTTCTTATTGGGATTAAGATATACAAGGTGTCCCAACCCAATATAGGAATATCATGATCTTAAATAATTTCAAACTATATAATTTCGTAATTAATTAAAATGTGAGGATTATGTATTATTTTTTGATTTCTGATTCCTTGAGTGCTTTAGTGCTTGGATTCACAATTCCTACCATAATTTATGAACAAAAAAACTTGTTAATTGGAAACGGATTTAATTAGCTTTACATATTTTACTTATTTACGGTTAAATTTGAAGATTCCACAGTATTCATTTTATTAAGTAATTTATGTTAAAAAAAATCAAGGAATTTTAAAATTATCTTTTAAACATAGGCGTGCGCCAGGGTGTACCAGGTGTGCACAGGCACACCCTAATGTTTTAAGATTTAACTCTTAACTCTTTATTTTTGACGTAATGGCAAATCAGCTGACTTTGCCCTCTTAGGATGTTGTAGATGGCGCAACAGTAGAGGCGGTAAAATTTAATTTGAATCGAGAATATCAGTTACATTTTAAGTTTGTGCAATCTCCAATAAAATCTCCTGCGCGCGCCTATGCTTTTAAATTATGGTTAGTTAAATTAAAATTTAATAGCAAATCAGTATTGCAAATTGTTTGTGTTTTAAGATTTAACTCTTAACTCTTTATGTTTGACGTAATGGCAAGTCAACTGACTTTGCCCTCTTAAGATGTTGTAGATGGCGCAACAGTAGAGGCGGTAAAAATTAATTTGAATCTAGAATATCAGTTACATTTTAAGTTTGTGCAATCTCCAATAAAATCTCCTACGCACGCCTATGCTTTTAAATTATGCTTAGTTATATTAAAATTTAATAGCAAATCAGTATTGCAAATTGTTTGTGTTCCGTTTCAATTATATGCCTCTTAAATCTGTTCGTAATAAATTCTTCTATATTTCGTTGATGTGTCGTCATTAATTCAAATATGAAAGTATTAATGTCTCTTTATTTTAATGTCAGACAAAATAATAAATGAAATGTTTGCGTGCACCGCGTCTGGCGGATCATTCCTAATACTTGTATAAAGATTTCGTTGGCACCTGCCTGGAGGCTAAAATCAGCACCTGACTGATTCCAAACACGAAATAGGTACAATTAACAAAAAAAAGAAGACTTAAGTCAATACCATCTGCCTTCCTTCCATAGAAATGTCTGCCGTCCTGTCTCATCGATACTTTTTAAATTTTAAACACCGGTACCTATACAGTATAAACCAAAAACATTAATTAATTAATAAGTTAATTGGAATGTGATTGATTCACATAAAGCTACATGAACGTCGAACATGAAAAGAATAAAGCAAAAGGGGGCAACGGCATAAATAAAATGAATCAACTTTCGTCCGGCCGCATTCGTTCTTTCATTCGTTCGTTTGTCCATGATGCATAGTCTTAATTAAACTTATTAATGTCTTTGCTGATAAACACCCCGTTTTAGTGGTTAATTAATTACCTGTTTGCCTAATGACTGTTGAGAAGAGACTTTGCCCATGCATATGTGGTTAATTTTGTACAGTCTGAATACAAAATGCACAAAGCAAAAAATTATTTGGTATGCACGCGATGCATAAATGTAAGATGTTTGTTGTCATATGGATATGCAATAATAAATTTGCACGTAAAAATATTGTTAGCAATTCTTTCTGACCGCGAGGATTCGTAAGCGCAGGTAATTAAACATAAAACATTTTTAAATATATAAAAATTTGGAATCATGAATTATTGATCACGTTTTTTAAGACGGAAAATAAAAGTCCATTGACATTTTGGAACACCAACGCCAAACAAAAATATTTTCAGATTACATGATTAGATATATCAAAACTTAACAACGAGATGCCGCAAGGGCTGAAATTTGAAAGCAACATTTTTTTTACATAACCGATTATATTATCTTTTCTTATGTGAAACAGACTAACGTAATCAACGTAAACAACCTAAGCAAGCAGAATATTAATAAGTACTTAACCATTTTTTTTGTTGTTGTTAGAATAGAATTCTAAGAAATGTTTAAAACAAGAAAAAATAACATATTTGGAAAAAAAGGCATAATTACCCATTATTTGTGTTAATTTTGACAGGGTAATTATAAGCTACATCTTCAATGTTTAGCCAAGGGCGTTAGATTTTTATTTTATTATTTTAATAATTCCCATATAGTTCAAAAACAAAACAAATCAAGTTTTTTATTGTATTATGAAAAAGATCTGTTTTGTGGCTTTTGGTCGAAAATATTTTAGGATGTGTTGTGTTGTAGCCTCTGGCTTAAACGGGTTTTATGGGGGTGTGTAAATGTAATCACATTAGCGCACTTCGGGTTGATTTTGATGATGAACATGAATCATTCTGTTCATCACTAACCATCAACAATAACGGGTTTAGTCATTATATCATCATAATTGCTGGGTTGTGTCACTGTCAAGTCAACCCTTTATATCTCTGGGTTTTTATAGCAATAACAAATTTTTATTTTGTTCGAGTGGTTTGTAGTTTTTATTTGCAAATTGGAAAGTTTACTGCCCAATTTATGATCTCATCCACGACATACTTGGGCGGAAACATTAGACAGCTTAAAGGGAGGAACAAGGGTAATTTTTTTATGCAGATATGCTTTATGGTTCATCCTTCTGAGTGTGTCTAGTCTGCTGTGCGTAAAATATGAGGGAACATTAAATGTTAAATAAGGTCTTAAATAACAAACCCATGGGGGTCACCTCACCAACACACCACCAACCAGCCAAAGCTAACAATTCACGGCTGTACTGTGCCTGTTTGTTCATTATTATCTATAGTTAAAAAAAACAGGGTTGGGGTGAACAATACCCTTCTAATATTTGATTACTGTATCATAAATAATAGTCACGTGTTGATTTATTCCCGTGGATATAAAATATCAACTTAAATATTCATCAGTTTTCGTCTCCAATGAGTCGGTGAAAGAAATCCCAGATCAACTTTTCAAAAATATGATTTTAAGTATTTGTACTGTACCCCTAGAGCCCTCTATTATTACTGGTAGCACATGTAAAAACGACGCCAGGGTGCGGCAATCTTGAAAACATTTTCTCTTATAAATTGGCGTCCCACGTTGGACGCCAAATGCAGGGCGCCCTTATATTTCTAGGATTGTTACAATAATAACGGATTTATTTTCGTATTTTTTTGTTAGGTTATAATGACCTTCATCTGTCCTACGAACCCTACGAACATAATAATTACCAAGGTAAAATGTACCTAGCATAAAATTACTAACATTTGGCTCATATTTCAAATATAAAACTAAAGACGACCACATTTCTATAAAGGTGGAAGAATTTAGTATATTTAATTGCCACTTAGTAAGTGTCAGGCAAAATTTAAATTGAATCGTAAATTTCAATCATTTACCTACTCTCTTTTAATGTTATAATCATCAAACTTCTTGTCCATATATTCCAATAATTATGAAATTCTGTGATCTGTCCCAATTAACTCGAATCTGATTTGTCTACTGAAATGTAAATGAAGTGCTCTAATTGATAACAGTTTCTATATTTAGTTGAAAGCGAACATATATAATTAGAAATATAGTGCGGAATTAAAAACTAATAACTTTTCATCAATATTCATGTTTTCGTTTTTCGTTTTGTTTCACGTTGTTTGTTGCCGTTGTTCGTTATTATAACGATTTTTATCCGCGACGACCAAGTAAAAGAACCATTATTGGGTGTTAATTCAGGCGCATATAACTCGCATTAATACCACTCGCGAATAATGGAGCTTGACACACGTCAATAGTAGGTCATTATTCCACTAGAGATTTACTTTACGTCAAGCACAGCTCTACCCTGCATTCAATAATGATATGTGACACACGGACTGCATCTAAAACGTCATCTAGGATTATGTGTTGAATTCCATGGTTGAATTTTTAAGTTTAAAAGC
>JARJEB010011974.1:0-19598 GCA_030264535.1 Liometoxenus newtonarum | reverse complement strand
ATTTATTATACGCTCGGGGTTTACTCACTCGGCTCGCTTCGCTTCGCCTCGTTACGTAAACTTGCCCTCGCGTATAATAGCCTGCATTATGGGCTCATTGAATAATATACTATTATTGTCTATCCTCGCATGCAATTTTCAACTTACATTACGAACCATTCAACGTCCAACACATCAGCCAGACCCAGGACACTTGTAATTTATTCCTATATTAACAGTTGCCGTCGTACTCGCCGTGGAAACGAATAGTGTTATATATAGGGCAGTAAAATAATTTAGATTTAGAATAATGTTCAAATTATTATGGACGTTAGTTAATACACTTGCGTTTTGTTGCGTTGGTTCGGAACGCGACGTGGCATGTGAAATACGACGTGGCAATAAAACACATTTTCGCCGCAATGACGCCGGTCGCGTCATTTACATAACAACAAAGCGACTATGCGCGGCTATTCAAACCGGCAGATTGCGTCGACCAAATTCGGAAATTTATCATAAACACCACAATCATATTGAACAAGAGATGCCTAATTTTATTGAGCAATTCATACCTACATTTAGGGCTGAAGCAAACTACCTTCGGTGCTTCATGCCTTCCTGGCAAATTGGCAATTAAGAGTGTAGAGGTTGCAGTTGTAGCAAGCACTAGTAATCGGAGACATTTACATCGGGAATCAGGCACAGGATAATTGCACTTGCACATACAGACTCGGAGAACACTTTCTTCACTTAGATCCGGTTGTACCTTGTACCTACTCCCATTTCCCTGTATATAGAGCTATCTAAATTGAGTCGATACTGTGCGATAATTTGACCTCGTTTCTATCTCTCCACTCTAAGTTGAGGTTGAGACAGTGCAGGTCCCAGTTGCTGGTTCAATAAATTTAAAAACCCACTGGAAGAAAATCGTAGGCTGGCACAGGTGGGATAGGGTCGAGGAACATTTACGAATGTTTGCCGCATATATAAGAAGGCAAACTGAAGCGCAACCTATAAAGAAAGAGGGAGACAACGAAATTTACAGTGTACATTGGGATTTATGGAAGAGAATTACCGGCGGGCATTTCTCGAATGATTATAAATGCACTGACAGCAAGGTTACTGTAAAAGTGTAAAAAAAAACGAGCAATGCGGTAGAGGAGTTTGGCCGCGTCGTTGGGCGTTTAAATAAAAATTATGAAGATCTCTTAACACGCAACGGGGTATTACTAACGACTTGAGGCACTTCTCTAATCCGCCCATGTGCAGATTTGAATTACACTACATGCTTGCACGATACATTAAAACCTATTAAGGTTAATTTCTCTCCTAATGGTAAAAATAACCGTGAAGGGTAATAAAACAAAAGGAATACGATGATGCGGTGGATATAGAGTGGCATGAGGTCGCACCACTTCCCTTCCTTCCACTTCCTACACCAATTCCTGCGTGTTATACATTCGGTTCTGCTCTAACGCGTTCCAAACGGCACCGGAGGTCAAAAGGGAAAAGCATAAGAGTACTGCTGGCTGGTTATACCAGAGCTACCAAAGTCATCTTGGTTTTATAGCCAATTAATCCACTCGGACATGGGACGACAATTTAGTGTTAAAAGGGCGGATTTCATGGGAACGGCCGCTGAACGACGAGTTAGTATAGCAAATTAAGGCTTGGCTCTAGCAAGCCAAGCAGCATTAAGACGTTTCCGAATCGTAAAAATTACTACCGTTGCTAAAGGACAAGCGAACCCAACCCTGCTCCCTATAACTGTGCGTATATAATAACGAAACGGAGCTCTGCTGAAGTCGTCAAGTTGTTACTCTAATTGTTCAATGGATTATAAAAGAGTAGTACTTTCGCCATTTCAAGTAAGTGATGTTGATGCAGAAATCATGTTGGTTAAGTTAGATATAGCTTCGACGCGACTCTTGCTTATGCGTGCAAGGGGAGAGTTGATGGTAAATTAGAAAGAGGCACGTCTGAGGAGATTACTGTCTCTTGTGTAATTTACTGGGAAAACAAGGGTACAATAGTACAATCTTAGCACGTAATACTATCGCGGAATGACTATGCAGCCACATAAATAAGGCTCGGATTCAACGCGACCATCATTTCCCTTCTTGCTCCTGCTTGTCGTGTGCTTTGCTTTCTGCAATACAAACACACGCTCACTAACATGAACTAAGGACGCTAAAATGTCGTCGAGCAAGTATACCTACTTAATGCGCTTTCGTCGATGTAATTCGATCCACAAATCATAGAACAAGCTAATAATGCGGAATAAATGTGAACTGAGTTATCAAAGAAAACCTTTAGCAAACCGTACTGAACGGATCAAGAAAGTAAAGGAGGCAATTAGACGTCAGTGCTAAAAAAATATTTTGGGAGTTCCCGCTTAATTGTTTATTATCTAGCAGAATAAGCAATTAACAAGAGGCACTGCTCAAAATTAATAGGAATGAATAAAATATAAGTATTCACAAAATGCGTTTGAGCTTTCAGATGAAAGGAAACCACATTTTGTGATAAAAGTCTTCTTTTGACTCTCGGTTCTGTTCTACTTATCGCTGTGGGGAATATTTCTACTCTACACAGTCAGAGCTGAATGGTTCCTGGTATAAGAGCACAACACCGGACCGGATATTGCAATATTTCCCCAGCCTTTCATGGACCATCGGACATACTGGGGCAGAACGACGTTCAACCACATTCCCAATTATTGTAAAGTGCAAAGTTTCCGGCGCAGTATTTGGACGGACGGACAGCATTCTCTCAAACAGCAAGTTACACGCGTCTTAAAAGTAAAACTATCATCATCAACGACACCAATTCAAACGGGTAATTTGGTTTGTTCTCACGAAAAAAAAGAAACGAAAAACAAAATCGAAAAAGAAAGGTTGAAAAACACTTTAAAAGGAAAAGGCAAAAAATAACAACTACAACAAGTGTCATGAAATTTACTTTGCAACTTTTTCACATTCGAATCGAAAATGATGCAGAGCAGATCCGAGAAAATAAGCGATGCCGCATTTCAGATTCAACATTCAACATTTGGTAGAAGCATTTTATCATTCGAAATGCATTGCGGGCGTTTCAATGCTATTGGAATTCGTTGGCAAATGTTCGATTTCAATATTATGCGCGCGAAGCTATATGTATTTAAGGGGGTGGTAGTAAGTCAGGTCAGGTTAGGGAATGCGTTGCAGGTATTTCGAGAGAAATGCGGATGCGGCAAAGATTAAAAAGTTCGGCCACGTATTGAATTGAAAGCTGGTGCAATATAAGCGCCGATGCTGAATGTATACCAAACAGGAGAAATATCTCTCATAGTCGAAGATACAACCACTGCTTCTCACTCACGTGACCCCAACCAAAAGCATATGTGTTTGAGTGCACTTGCGGTGTAAGTACATATGGTGTATGAAGAAGAGGCGCTCGCACTAGTTCACAAGTCAGCTGAATGTTTTGTGTTGTGTTGGTTGTAGGTACATTAACGGCCTGAATATCGTGCCGGCATGTAAGAGATAACAAAAGGGTCCTATTAACTTCATAATTAAGTACTCTCAGGCGTGCAACACTTCTAGTTTAGTGCCCGCAACAACAACAAGAACGCTGCTGCACACACATTCTTGGATATGTGCACGGAAAACTCCCTCAGCTCAGCTTTGACTACGCTACGGATGAGTCGAATGTCCAGCGTTCATTGTCCGTGTTACAGCTCCAACAAACAGCACAGTATTAAATAAAGGATAAAAAAATTAAAATTCCGCGGTAAAACATATTGCAAGATAAAAGTATGTTACGTAATTAGTGTGGAAACTTGTTTTTGAGCACGAAGCCGAAAATTTACGAGTGAACAATTGCACCTTTCCACTCGTATTACGTACTGTACCTTTTCCACAACTACATAATATAACAAAGAGAGGACAACCCATGGCCCATGGAACATGTAAGCTCATCTAATTGCATGCATTTAGGCTGTTGCCAAGTTCCTCGACAACTTCAGTTGGTGCGATTTTCTTTACCAGTTTCATTACGTAACACCTTGAACGTACGTAATGGATTTTCGTAAAGACTCGTTTTCAGCGCCTGCTGTTTGTGCGAATGTTTGTTTATTTTCTGTAGTGTAAAATATTTCAACAACAGGCGTTCGCCTAAAATCCTTTCGCAAAAAAATAGTTAAAAATACATAGATTTTGAATGACAGAATGATAATAAAATTGAAACGTTCGCAGAAAGAGTTAAACGAAAAATACTCAAAAACCATGACAGATAGATACCCAAGCTGGCTCTTCCTCGATGTATAAACTCAACTCAACTAGAGCAGATCGGATATCTTTTCCAGATGGATGCAATTTTTAGTTTTCGCGTTGATGTTTGTTGTTCCGAAATTTGCGGTTTTCCCCGAGTCCCGAGCCAAATTGTTTGTCTCGATTGGAATAGGAAATGTACAAAATGCATTTCATCCCATTGAATAAAATAGAGTGTAAGTTGTAACACGATCGAACGAATGAACGAGGGTGAATATAAAAAAAGACGAAAGGAGGAAAAAGTTTAAATAAAAAGGTGTCGAACTGATTGTGCTAAAAGTATATACATATAGGTAAGCAAGAGAAACGAATCTCCTTGTGATGTGTTAGTTTTCTATGGTAGAGAAAACACAGAACGAATTTATTGGAATGAGAAAAACAGGCCGCGAAAAGAAACGAAACGAAAAGAAGGGACGGCGTCAAGTGTATTATAATAACGGGATTACGTTAGCGCCCCAGGACGTAGTTTGTTTGGCCATGCGTTTTTCTTTTGTGTTTTTCTTTCGCCGGAGTAATTTTAAATTTATGAAGAGCATTTCTACAGCGGTCCACGTCCACCCGCTTTCTCGAGCGTGCAACGTGGGAATTCCTCCCACATTCTGCAAACAGCACCTAGTCTCGTCTACATATATATTCATTCCTCTTTATTTATACCATCGGAATGTGATTTAAAAGTTTGTTATAGGCAACAATTCAAACCATATGCATGCATTGATATTAAATTTGAATTGCAAACTTTTCTTCTTCCTACAACACACCATCGGTGATTAAGAGTGTTTGAATATATGCGCATGTTTGGAATAGAATGGTTTTCTCGTTTTCTGCAATAGCTGAAGTGGAGTATACGCTGAAAGAGTCCATTAAAATAAACAAGGTTTACGTCGTTTGGGGATTTCACAAAGGCAACTAAATGGATCCTTCATTATCATATTTATCACCTCATATACACTTTGCACTCACTCACTATATATATACTCGGAAACTTGTATCGTATCGAGGAAAAAGTTTCGTTTCGATATGATCCAGGCAATCGACTAAATTCTGTCGCTAATGTTCTTTCCAGAAGGATGTGCACGACAAAACTTTCTGATAGCTCAATCTTCCTTCATACACGAAAGCTATATCGAAAAGCTTGACGCCGTATTAGATATAAAACGAGTCGTTATATAGCACAGAAAGTTTCCGTTCAATACGTGTTCCTACAGCTAATATGCTCCCTGTTAAAGCTTTGCCTTTATTTCTTCTTATTTCGGCCCCTTACTTGCCTTTCTTTAAACATGTGGCGCGCACACACCTCTGACGCTTTGCTTTATTCCGGAGCGCAACAAAAATGTTAAAGCATAAAGTTTGAAAATCCCGAAGAAGTTTTTCACTTTTAGAACGAAAGCAACGCACGCTGCAGGAAGAAAAAAGAAAAACTAATATATTTCGAATGTGTGTTATGGACGAATACTTTATTGTATGCAGTTAGTTTTCCCTTGTGTGTCTTCTTTCTCACTATATAGAACATTATCTTTGGGGGCGTTTTATTAAAAACTTATCTACAATTTTCCACATACAGAAGTTGCAGCCTGAACTGGGCTCGTATAGTAAGCAAGCTAGCAAGCAAGCAGTCCTGAACAACTGTTTCGTCCTGCATCACGGAAAGCATTTACTGTTACTATTACTGTTACCCAGACCCACAATCACAAGATGGGATGGGTTGGAAAACGACAACGTTGTTCAAGATGAAGAGATGGAGAAAGGACGCGCACACAAACTCCTTGATTACCGGACGTGATCTCCACATGTCGCACAGTTATAGAGTCGCAACATCAGGACAACGAGAGCAAACTTTCCAAGGTTTCCAAGGATTGTTGTACACATACACACACACACACACACACATGTAGGTAAGGTATAGTAAGTCTCAAAATACAATCACAGATCCAATAAAGAACTTTTGTATTTGATAAATCAATCTCGAAGCCAGTTAGAGGAGTACAATAGGGACAGTTGAGTCTGATTTAACCGTTGACCAGGCACAGGTAATAAACTCCAACTTCATGTTCGTGCGCGGATAACAAATACCGAAATAAAATTCCGAACGTTACTTCTTCGACGTCTTCGTGCTTTTGTGCTAGCCGAACTCGAAATGATGGCACAATATAATTGAAAAGGCTTAATTAAGAATCATCCTTATATGGTACCAGCATCTGTCTGGCAGGGCTGCTCCCATCGACATGATCGCTCTATCAATCAAACCGAACAAATAAATAAATAAATAAATGCAAATATGCACGTAAAGAAATGCTGAAAAAACAGTCTGTAGTAAAGAGAATCCAAACAGGCAGACAAAAAAGAAAACTATTTCATAACCATTCATTCGCGACCCGACAGATAAACCCCGAGACGGATTTGAAGACTGCAAATTTGCGTCTGGAGTACAAATTGTCTTGCATGTCTTGCAGACTCCGAGACCGTAAACTTTACACCGCCGCTCATATTTTCTGCAACACCTTGCATATTGAACGAGGTTGTTTCTTATTTCACTTCCACAATGTGTTCGTGTTAGCTACCTACGAGTATATACAGAAATAACTCAATGTGTGCATACCCGTCACGCCAGAAAAAGAAAAGCTTCTTCCTTGGTAGTAGGTAATAGAAATTTTTCATTTATTCCTGTTTCTCTATTTTAATCCAGATCCAACCAAAATCTTGGAAGGCAAATGGACAATCTTCGCACGTTAATTCCCTTTGTATGCAAGCAAATGCATTTAACAAATTAAGATGCGACCCCAGGAACGTAGGAATTGCGAGAAAAGTTCGTTTAGAATAATACCCGAGTGAATAGGAATGCGAAGTCGAATGAAAGCCAGACCCAGAATCCACTTCTAGGCATTCGTCCACTGTGTTACGTGTAAGAAAGAAGTGTGTAAGAAGTGTTTTCTTGCTTTGCTGCTTACTATACTAGCGCAACTAGCTCCAGGGCGCAAAGCAAACCCAACTAGAATTACATTTCGCTTTTTTGCTTGTTCGCCGACTACAAACTAAACTACGACGGTAAGCAAATAAAAGCGCGCGCGCGCTCATTAAAGGAGGGCATTAAAGACGGTAATTAGCGTGTTCTATTGCTATGCACAAGCTTCAAGTTTTTCTTTCCACTTTTACTTCTTATTTTCAGACTCTCAGTAACCCAGCCACTGCACTAAAAGTCGTTATTTGTTGTTAGTCTTTACCCGGCGACTGTATTTCTGAGCCTGAGCCTGAGCAATATTCAAATTTAGTAAACCGCAGCGGATTTTATCAATGTTGGCTAGAATCAATTCGCTTACTCATTCAATTTCTATCTAGTTCTAGACGGATGTGATAAAAAAGACGGAGTTTTGCGAGCTTTCAGCCATGCTGTGGTATGAAAATGAAATGTCTCTTTTTAGAGCGATTCTTTTGCGGGAAGAGGCCTTGAGAAGTTGAGTGGTATCATAAATATGGTCGAATGCAGATATATGCAAGTATAGTGACTATATATCAGCGACCACTCCTTCAGCGTCAGCTTTATCAGAACCTGTTGGATTAATGACGCACGCAAAGATTTGCGGAACGAATACACAAGGGTTATCCAAGAAGGCTCTTTTGGTGCTTGTTTTACGTTTTACCCCTTACACATATACAGAATAGAAAGAAGAAAAGCAGAATATTTATGGGTGCAAGGCGTCGGGCTATCCCCAAAGCCGCATTTTACACATGGCATCCCGGCACTCACACACAAACAGGCAAAACTATTATACGACATTGCAAAGAATATAACTATAAGCAAATCTCCCCCAAGTTGTTGCATTTTTGTTCTGTAAGAAAATAATAAGGAAGGAAGATGAATACCAAAAGCGCTGAAGATAAAAAGTAATAAAATATGTTCTTTTAAAATTTCGAAAGAGTATTTTGAATTATTCGCGAAAAAGCAAATGAAATTAAAAACGAATTCCGACATAAAATGCAATCGTTCACGACCCGCTCCTCGACCTCGACTTAATAAATAGTGACAATGACAATGTAGAAGAAGGGTGCGCGTCTTTAATAGCTACAATAATACACTAGAATTTTCTTATCTGGCTGCGAGTGTTCTGACTTTTTTTTCTGTGCCAGAGCAGTTGTTCATAAATAACTGTAGAGTTCTGCAAAAGTCCGCCACGACGGTAAATTACAAACGTGAGTTTTCGTCGGACTGTGCGGAAGCCAATTGGCGAAATTACGAAGCACTATTGTTCGTCCGTCCTTCTTCCACTTTCCCCTTTGAACGTAGAGGATTGGATAAACTTCCATTACGTTATAAATAGTGGGATCGGAATCGACGTAAGAATTTCGAAAAGACGAACAAAACAAGAACAAGAAAATATTCGTAATGGTAGTTTAGTTCGAGCATTGAGAACTAACGTTAGACTTAGGACTTAGAGGAAGGTAGCGAGCGGTATGCGAACGAACTCATAGAGAGAACACATTCAGCTGGAGACCGTACACCACCCACATAAAGCATTATTAGAAAGTTCGGGAGGACTTATCGTCCTGACGACTACAACATAATGTGCTCTATAAAAGCCATTTTAAAGTTTCGAAAGGAAATCAATGGAGAAAATGTGGATCGTAAAATCTCCACCGATAAATCTTGAAGGGTATATGGGTATTGGTTTGGGTGCACATACATATATAGGAATAAAGCAAATGCCGAGAACCGAGGGCAAGTCCCTTTTCCAAAATGCGTACCGTACATATAAACTTAATATATGTATATGTGGTAGAAGTACAAACTATGCTTCGTGTGGTTGGGTGCCGAAAATGCCAAAATGAAGAAGAGCCTTTCCAAAGAGGCAAAACTGATACTCGTCCCCGGTATTTAATTGCATGATTAATCATTCCCGGTAATAACACCCGAGCTGAGATCCTGACGTGTCCCCTTCTCATAATTAAGAGAGCAGTACATTATAATTATTATCCAGTCGCACATATAACAACATAATATATATTTATGGAGGAGAAGGTACACCGTCGTCTTAAGACCATCATGGCGATGGCACGGGTGTAATATAGGAAAGCGACGACCAGCATATTTATCGAAAACGATATCGTGAGCGGCGCAGCTGTGGCACAAAGATTTTCCAGCATTTCAGACATTTCCTTTAGTCCTTTTAGCTTTCCTTCTTATATAGAGAGAAGCATATCGTATTTCCACCATTTTACCGGGAATCCGGCAATTAAACAACGCACAAGGCATAACGTAAACGACAGAAGGAAGACCCCAGGGTTTATATTGGATAATATACATTTTCGGGCTTAGGAATTCGGTAATTTCGGATTGTGGAACGCAACAACGACACTCCACGCCATACCACCATTATAATTTCAAGTACTTTCCAGAACGGAACGGCAGGCGCAGTGCCCGAATCGAACTCGAAGTCGACGCATCGAAATTAACGCGTTTAATACACTCATATCTTATGCCAGGTGGAGGAAGAGGGTGGTGGAAGACAACCCTAATCCCTGCACGTCTCAACGAAAGATATATACATTCGCAAGCTGATGCGGAGAATAAACCCGTACTAGGTGTGCACTACAAGAGATGGGATTCAAAGTTGAGTACTTAAAATTCACCTTTATGTACTTACGTGTCTACAAACACTTTTGTTCCCGTGAATCTTGTGACGCCTTGGAAAAGTGTCGAAGTACCTACTTTGAAAATACTTGTCAAACTTTATACTAACAGTGCAAGTGTGAAACATGAGTTTCAATTGGAAAATAATAAAAATAAATATGCGCATGGTACAGACTTAGAGAAGTCGATAAACGCATTTAAAAAGCAATACGATATGGACGATTAATTTTAGGATTTGTGAAATACTTATACAAAATATGAATGAACCGGAAACAAAGTCGAATGTAAAAGTTCAAACAACGCGCATGCAAGGCAAGATCATAAAATTATTGGAAATTTTTATGCTCATCGTAAAACACAAGTAGGGGTTGAGATTATGTGTTTCCCTATATTAATCCGGAACATAACTATATGGAAGCGCTGTGCTCGGGTAGAGAAGATTTAAATCGAAATTTGAATATTTTTGTTTCAATTTCGTTTCTTTATTCCCAATTCCATTTCGCTTTATTTCGTTTTCAAAAGAAAAAAGTAAAAGTAAGTGTTAAAGGCGTTAAAAGTGACTTTCCAATTTTGCTGCTTGTTTCAACAAACAACGAACCCTATCAGCACTTCTGCACTATAAACCGGCATGCCGAAGAAGGAAAGGGGTGGGATAATTGCTATTCTGTGCTACCAAGTGAAACATTAGTTTCGAATTTAACTACAAGACTCCTGACAATGATGTATATCAACCAAGCTAAGAGCCAAATGTGCTTGTGATACGACGACGACAACAACATAACGGCGATGGGGAGAAGACGCCCAGGGTTGTAACTGTGGCAAATGTTCATCCATTTGTTCGTTTCATAACTTCCGTTTTTACTTTATTTCTATTGCCACTATGATTGTGTGCATTGCTGTTTGTTGGAGACGCAAATACGCACATAAACATAAAGAAATAAAGAGAAAACATTATCGGGATTTCTGCAACATGGACGTTTCGTTATTGTTGCAACGAAAGATATAGTCGTTAGCTTGAAACTGAATATACATTTTGGTATTTTTCCCTATATGGATAAAACGCTCGTGGACTTAACCATAAATACAAATTCCAAATATTATTTGGATAACAGGTATTATTGGTCGATATTTCACCTTTCCTTTTCTGTGACCATTTAATAACCTTAAGTTAGTACAAAAGCACATATAATAGTATATTACGTAATAAGAGCGGAAGGCATCGAGTTTAGTAATCGGAGAGTGCGCTTATTTGGTTGCATGCATCCATGCGGTTGTCAATTTCTTGGCCAAGTTCAACTGCAACTAAACTGCAATATGATATTTTGATGTTCGATTGTAACCAAGTGAGGTTAAAAACGTCGTAATGTTGTATGTTGCCAACTTCAGCTTGTGCGATTGACCTTACCAGTTGCACTATGTAATAGTAACAGCTTGAACGTACGTAATGAAATGAATGTTCGTATAAAGACTCGCTTTCGGGTTCCGCGCCTGCTGTTTGTGGGTATTTGTCTATTTTCCGTAGTGGCCGCACAAAAAAAAATATAAAGCACCATTATTGAAATGGGTTCCTGCAATATGATATTTTGAAGTTCGATTGTAACTAAGTGAGGTTAAAACGTCGTAATCTTGCCAACTTCAGTTTGTGCGATTCACCTTACCAGTTGCACTATGTAACAGGGTAACAGTAACAGCATGAACGTACGTAATGAAATGAATGTTCGTATAAAGACTCGCTTTCGGGATCCGCGCCTGCTGTTTGTGGGCATTTGTCTACTTTCCGTAGTGGTCGTACAAAAAAAATAAATATAAAGCACCCATTATTGAAATGGGTTGTTAGTATTCCACTAATACAGGTGGAAATATGCCGTGAAAATGTCTAATTTTACGTATATGGATGGATAGAGGGAAGTGAAAAAGCAATGAAAATAATTTACCCTTGTAAGGGGTTCGCGTGCCTAGCGATCGTTAGTCACATGAACGGGGTGTAATAAAACTGCTTAATATTGTTCCGAATGGCATTATAGCGACCTACTTTCAGCACCATACACTATCATGCAGAGGCACAAAATAAGGATTCCAAAAAGTGAATCCCTTTTTTTGGCCTACACGCAGAACTATTTTTGTGTTAAGTTGACGTGTAAAATATTTTACCTCAATAATCATAACCGAAATAAATGGTTTACTTATTCTTTATGAGAATATTTCCCATATGAATATTTATATTTGAATATATTGAAGTCCATTTTTCGTTACTATATAGTCTTTGTTTGGACTTTGTTATTCTTCTTCTACTATTTTTCGATGTAATAAAAGTGCGTTGAAAACGAGAATTTCAACGTAACATTAAGATGATGTATGCTTAATAGGCACAAGCAAACAGAGCGAGGGTTTATCGGTATCCTAATAACATTTTTAGGAGTATGCAGGGAACTGCGCAGTGTAGTGTAATTCAGACATGATGAGCGACGAGGGTATACCGTGGAGTACTCGAAATACGAAACGAAAGGGGTGCCTCGGTGCCGCGTTTTGTAAATATAAACAAGAAGTGTTTGCAGTCCAAAAAACGTAACAGGCATAATGAAAGAACGGATAATACACAATAAAAACGTAAATGTGGGTCATTTGAGTGAGTCCGTTAATATTTTTGACGATTCTCGTGGTACTACTGAACTAAAGGTATGGTAACAAAAAACATTTACGTGTGTAACTATGAGTTCCTCGTTCAACCGAACCGACTCGCAGGCCTTGGCAAAGAAAAGGGAGAATATTATGTTTGTATTTGAAATGAGTCGAGTTTGATACGAATAAGAACAAAGATTCTCCACATGCACGCGATTTGTGCATGTATTCAGGGCTTGTCCTGCATTAATCACAAAGCTAAAAAGAATCTGTCAGAGCTATACAGCACAAAAACATAAGATACAGAGCGTTTATTTTACCATCGAACATTGCAAAATTGGCGCTGCACGATCAATGTAATTAATTTTTATGATCATGACGTTACTGTCAGTTATCAATTTTTTTCTTGTCATATTTGAATTGATTTTATTGACAAATTGCTCGTTAGGTCTTTCAAATAACTGACACAACTCAAATCTTAATACAACATGGTTTCCAATAATGATCAAAATAGCTCTCACATTAATGCACTGACTTGTCATCGTGGTGTGTCGTCGTCCGTCCGACATCCCCACTCTCTCCCCAGCAAATGCTATGTTTGACAGTATAATAAACGCACAGTATACCTATAGATATGTAAATATGTAAATATAGTAGACCTTGATTCGTGTATTGATTTTGATTTATTTTAGTATCGTTTGTCCTTTTTGTAACTTTTTTTTTCATAAAGTCTAAAGTAATAAAGTCTGATCCGATTTAGATTTTCCGCTCTATAGTTATATAAAAACCCGCATGATAGAAAATGCAGTTGTTAATAAATTAACAACGCGAAAAATAAACAGAAACACTAATACAATGGCGACCATCACGGCATGCTGGAAAGGAATAGCAATAGAGGTACCGCGATTCTAGTCTAGTTAATTATGCCAATAAAACTAGAAAATTATCTGACATAAAGTCATATAAATTTGAATGTACAATGTTGTTTAACAGGCGAGTAATTTTACAACGTGTCTACATGCATACCCCCATACGTGGGTAGATATTGCAAAACACAAACAACATAACGTCATCAGGGGAAAAAAAGACGACAAAGACAATGTGCCTCCGACTCGGAGAGCATATAATGTTCTGTTGTGTGCACAAAGCGCGACGCCGGTTTTGGAAAATTAAACAACCCATCGCATCCCGGCCCGTTTGTCCTACACTCACGTATCGTTCGTTGTTACGTTGTTAACTACCTAAACCAGTGATTCTCAACCTTTTTTCCTAATGGTAAATTTTTAATAATTTAAAAATTGTAACCTATCGTCATACAAAAGCAGAGATGCAAATATAAATTACAAATATTATTCGTAGTTAATTAACACTTAATTTCACGATTTAAAAGTGTATGCAATGACGCACTTGCACGAGCACTATACTCACGCCGAAAAACATTGACAGGTTAAAAAAGAAAGTAGAATAAAAGCAAAGGTTCATTGGCCGCTTTTCAACAAAAATATAACCAAATGAATCATTAGGCCCAGTAACATTTGGTTTAAACTGTCGCACTTTTTTTTTATTAAATTCTATTTTTAATTTTTGAATAATGTGAGTGCTTTTTGTCTTAGACTATTGTAAGTTGCTGACTGAACAAAACTAATTTGAACTTCTTTTAGGTACCTACATGCATTTAGAAACTTTGCTTTATTTCCAGCTTTCACATTGTGCTTCTTTAAACTTTTGCTCTCTTTTAATTTTTTCCTTCCAATTTTTTATACATACAAAGTTAGAGTCAATTAAAAAAAAAACAAAATAAAATCCCCGGGCAAATAAACCGAAAAACCAAAAGAAGTTTTGCATCCAGAGGGTAAATAGAATTCTGCAAATATAACGCGCAACTATTATAAATTAACGAAACTCAATTAAAACTTTTTTCCGACGAAGCACCAGATGCACAGCCAGCATTCACTCCTGTTTGCAACAGCAACAGTATACAAATACAAACTGAAAATTGAAGATAAAATTTAAAGTTCCAATCGGAAACAAACAATGGGATGCCTTGAACTAGAGATAAACAGTTGTAACTCAAATTGCAAAATTTTAATTATTTATTCTTGTGCTTGTGGTCTTAATTCAAGCTCTGCATTTTCGTTGTGGCAGAAAAAAAAAGAGACACGCGTGGCCGTCCCAATTCCCAAGTGTATTAAGTATCAGGTGTTCGGTGCGGTTCGTTTATAAGCGTGTGCGGTGGCACTAGTCCCGTTGTCCCATTTAGGGATGAAGAGGGTTGGATGTTCTATGGGCTCAAGATACAACATAATCAAGAGGGTCGTCATCGTACTTACAGCTAAGACGTCGTGTGCCGAGCACGAGTAACTTTTTAAGTGCAAGCAAGCTTGATCGTCCCGTATAGAGATGCTATTATTCCACACCTTTAAGGGTCGACCGTATACACACCTTAAAGGTGGTTAGCTAAGGGCACCATTCCATTGACTAGAATGTAGTTAGGAGTTGGGTGCAAAACTAGCCTCGAACTCTAACTAACCAATTTGTAGGGTCAGATCAAAGGTTAGAAATGTGGACTTAATGGTGAAGGCAAACACCCAATGGGGCGGAGTTGACCAACTTAAGTTCTGTAACAAGTGTGTTGAATCAAGATGATGTCCTCCCTCGCTGAGACGACAAAACTAAATAACATTATTGTTCCAATAAACTAATTCTTTTATGTAAGTATCGAAGTTCTTAAAGTCTTACTTTAACATTGAATTTTAAGTGCCCCTGCCCTGTGCAGAGTTTACTCGAAAAAATTAAAATTTTTATGATGATCTAATAGGGAAGATGAAGTGATGTTGTGAAATTAGTAAATGAAGCTTGAAGATACTTTACAACACGCGTTTAATAAAGTTGCGACTATTTCGCGCCATTCGACCTTAATGGCGCGAAACTAGTCGCAACATTTACACTACAAAACCATTACTTACATCAAATTTACAATATTATAATAAACGTTAAAATATGAATAAAATTACAGATGTTATAATATAAATAAGAGTAAGTGATGTATTTAAAAAGAATTCGTATTGCAAAAATTAATTCGGAAAGTCGGAGCGCCGTTTTTGTATTATTTATTACATTATAAACGTTTCTTTTGCTCTGGCCAACTATAAAAATTTTCCCATAAAAGTTACTTGGAGCCAAAACATTTAGAATAAACCAGTGAAGAAAATGCGAACGACCGAACAAGGAAAATGTAGGCATTACAAGGCGGCGGTGTTGCAGCCTCCGATGGCGTCGGGGCGGAAGTTGCAACATCTGTTCACCGGAGAAATGTTCCAGTACGTGGAATGGTGGCAGAAGTGCCATGCCATACATAATTTTTACGAAAAAGCCCCCGTTAGCGAGTATAGTATATACGAGGCAACATTAAAATGCTAATACGAAGCCTAGAAAATTGTGTCTCATTCTTTAACTTGCCTGGATGGAAAAACCGGCGCATAAAATGTGTCCAAAATTGCCCTTTTCGTAATGTGCGCACCAACACAACAAGCTTTTGCTTGCGTCGCCGAAAGTCGAAACAAATTTTAAATCACAACTAACCCCTTTCATTAGCAACTTACAGCATTAATAAAACCGTTAAACGTAACATAAAAAAACCCATATGGTAACCCTTTTTCTCATCATGAACCCTTTCTTAAGCTTATACACTTACAGAATCAGCTGTTTAGGCATTGATGGTCAGTTTCATTGCTTGGAATTATAATGAGATGCTGCATTGTAATAATAGCTACCACTAGTCATACTAGTGTAATATTAACGGAAATATCCATAAACAAGTCGGCAGTAGAAAGGGCAGGACCTAGCATAGCAGCAAGCAAAGCGACTGCGATTCAAAATAGGGGCGCTTTGTGTAATTAGATTTAGGAAAATATCTATTTATAGTTGTAGAGAACTATCTTACATTACTATTCAAGCATAAATATAGGAAAGTAGCTAAATGTGCTTGAAATTGCTCACAGAAGCAAGCAAAGACTGTTTGAGAATGTGAACCAGGGCTATCATGATTTCATGTAATAATCGCGATTTACTTCGTCATATAAAATACATACACTTACGAAGTTTCAATTTTTCGCAAAGCCAATTTAAAGTTTCTATATCTACTTGAAACTTAATACCTCTAAAAATATATAACTTATTGTTACACTTAAAAACTTACAATGCTACATTTATGACAATGAAAAATAACAAAACAAGTTATTAAATTGAGTTACATTTTCTATATCTATATGCGGGGCAAGCGTGCTGGTTGGTGGCCTTTTATACAATGTTCGAAATGTTCCATTGTCATTGTCGTATATATGGCTTCAGAGTCAAATTGGTCTAGATTATATCAGCGCTATTAATCTTTGGAATTGTCGAGGGGAAAGTCATTCGTTCCATTGCGTCGTCCGTTATATACGCTGCGTACGTATATGTATCTACAGTCTACACTGAACGGAGGGACTAGGACTAGGGGGTTAATTTATTTCGAATTCGAAATTCTTTCGTTCTTTAGCTTCGCATTGAATACACTGAATATACGCACTGTGTACTAGATACTTATAAATGTCTTTTTCTTTTGAATACGATTACGAAATTCGTTTCCTCTTCATCGACCAAGAAGAAAGAAAATTTTCAATTTGATGATAAACTCAGGCCCGCATTTTATAAAATTGAATCACCCACCCAAATTGTCCCAAACCATACCAACTTCCAGACATACAGAAATCTAACTCATGTTCATCTTTAATCTGTAACGTAACTAATTATGTTTGCAACTAATCTAAATAAAACTCTTGCATATCCTACGCATTGGGTAATATTTTATTCTTGCGACATAGTCGACATGGACATGATATACGTTTCTATTTGAACTACTTAATTTTATCAGATGAGCTCTTTGATTGAGAAGTTAAATTTAGCCAAAGGAAATTTTTTTTTAATATTAACCGCAACTTGACAGTTGCAACGCAATATATTTTCATAAGTTATGAACTTTATGAACTGTGTATACTGTATAGATATAACGGGAGTGTAGTCAGTAGTGCAGTTGAGTGAGTTAAGTTTTCTTCACGGCTCGAACCATTTTCGGTTTGACGTCGTCGGCTAAAACGCAGTTCTTGCCTAACGCTCTGCAACTCGCACTTCCAAAAACCCCAGCAAGCTAGGCGGCCAACAAACAAAAACAACCGTAAATCACAAACACGTGGCGTTTTACTACAATTACATTGACAATAAATACAGGATTGACGTTTTCAAGCTTCGAAAACGAAAAAAAAACAAGGCTTTTCCAGCCCGTCGCATACGGCGGCGTTAAAACTTTCTTACTTTTGGATGTTTTTAACATTTCACGTAACGTGGAAAGATTTGTAACGTTTTCAAACATTTTGTAAATATTTCAATCCGATACAGAAATCGTAAATCTTAAGTTTTGAAAATTAAAAATTCTGTTCTGATATAATCGTGGAAATTGTCGTGCAAATCAAAGTTCGATATCTGGCGTTCCATAAGTTAGTTTGCTAATTCCAATAACTGTTTCAACATTGCTCCAATTGCTCTAACTAAAACAGTAACAGAAGGTAGACGTAGACTGCTGCCGACATTGAGAATGAAATGGAATTGCGGTGTGGTGGCATCAAAACGGACGATCCTATCCGATTACAATGCATAAAACAATACAACGAGGGAAAAACAGGGATTCCGGAGCGCGTTTTCGGATAACGAGTGAGATAGTGTTATTAAAGGGCGCTTCGTTTTGTCCGAATGCTGTTGCGGCTACACTGGAGACTATAGCAGCAACTAGCAACCCAGGACGAGGACAGGTAATCAGAATTGGAAACCATAGTCAACGAGAACACTTGCTGTACGAAGTTTGCTTTACGAAATAGACAAAAGCTTTAATGTGACATATGGTCGAAGGCATTCTATCTAAATGTGGAAATTTAACCGCCATTCAGACTGATTATCATTATTATTGCTGCGTTATTATACAATGTGCAAAGCAATTTGACGCATTGCTTTGCCACCTCTTCGAATATATATGGTGATGAAATTTTGTAATGTTTTGATTCCAGCCCTCCGGCTCCGGTCTAAGCAATTGATAATGAAATAATAAAACAAACAACTGACAATTTGTGTATTCGTTTAGTTTATCGTTCGACATCAGGCAAATCCGGCATTCACCCCCTATACTCGTAACTGCATTATCGGTTATAATACCCACTGGATTCCATTGAATTGTCGGTTCGTTGCCGCGAGAGGGGATTTTAAACAAAACTTCAATTAACACCGCATCGACATCGTGGCCCCAATGCCGCATTTTCCTATACGTTTCGAATACAACTGCAACTATTTACACTTCTGCATAATAATTGCTGCATCCCATATCCACATCCCCAGTGAAAGCAAAATGCACTTTGAATATTAATAAAGTTGGAAAGCAATGCAGCACTGGATGGTAGCCAATGGATGACCGACGCCAATGGATGACTGACCGATTGCACTCCACGATCACGCTTCGTGCACTATCAAAATACGTGAGCTGCGCGTAAATGATTCATCTCTGAGTTCGTCCAATTAACGAATAATTCAACATCAACACAGAGCGACCATTGCATTGAGTATAGGAAATGGAAAAATGCGTTTAAAATAATCAAATATACATTGCATACACATATAGGTATAGGGACCGAGTGCATTATTGTTGGAAGCAATTATGTAAATGATGTGAACTGAAACAACAAATTGTTGTAGTATAAAATGCGCGACTTCAGCATTGTAATGATTCGTGTTGTTATGCATAAGTCCGGAACGGAACGGGTTATACGAGCAAACGAGCACTTATTTAAAGATACATTTAGTTTATAAATAGACCGGTAATTATCGCAGTATTTCATCTTCCCACTGTTTACTTGCCATCGCTTATACATGCAACAGAATAATCGAAGATAAACCAGCAAGCAGTACATGCCTACCTAAAATCAGAAACGAGACGCATTGAAGCAACTTTTCGATTTTCGATGCCAAAATCATATTAGGTACTTGTT
>JARJEB010011957.1:0-21601 GCA_030264535.1 Liometoxenus newtonarum | reverse complement strand
GCAATCGGACCATGGTCGCCATATTAAAAATGATCAGAATGAGTTAAAAATGGTCCAAATTAAGAATGTGTTTTTTTTCCTTTGCAAACTATTGCATAGGAAAGTCATTAACATAACCTAAAGTTTTCTAACATGTGTATCTCCATGGCCACTCGATAAATGAATATTCTGTATAATTTCATAGTTTTAAATTAGCACATTTTTATATGGCATTACGAAAAATCTAATTAATTTTAAAATTTAAATTATTTTCTAATTGTTATAATACGAAATATATCAACTTCCTAGCCAGGAAGTAACGATAACTCGTTATTATTACTATTCTCTTCTCCATGCATCGGCAATTAAATTCATGTCGAACGGATTTTATGCAATGTCCCCCCGCATTTCCTCTATAAAATCGAAAAAGAGTATACGGTTAACTGATAAACGTTTTTCATTGAATTAAAAATGATTATTTTCATTAGCAAGAAGATTTTGTAATACTTAATTAATAATTTATCAGTTATCACTTGATATGTGTTCTAATTTAAAAATTATCAAAAAAAAGTGTTTCAATTCATTATCATTATTTGGAGAAATTGTTCGTTCTCATTAAATATTGAACTTTCATTGAATTTACAATAAAATATGTTTTCAATTTAGTAAATTCTTTGATTTGAAATAATACAGAATGACGTAATACGCAATAAACCAATAAGTTATTTTAGTTTTTATTGCATTTCCTTTTATCGTTTCGAATGTTTCAACTGCTCAATGAGATTACTTGATTTGAACATTTCAAGTTTTAAAAACAACTTTCTTTGGTTTGCTTTGGTTGAATTAGTTTTAATGATAATTATAATTGACTGTAAAAGCATAACTTACCACACTTAATATAATGAAATGAATGAAATGATCAATTAATACCAATATAAGAGCGCGCACTTAGTCGTAAGTACAAGTCGCCGTAAAATCTTGACGACCACCAATGTCGTCAAGTTTTCTTCACACTTTTAACTTCTCCTGGATGCCGAACGATGCTTTTGCTGCCTTCAACTGTTGAATGCTGACTGCGTTCGAGTGTTGACTGGCCCTGGTGCCAGCACCATCAGTAACTTGTTTATAAATTACTTTACAGTTTGAGTTGCGTATGCATACGCACGCACACTGCCATGAAATTAATGTTAATATGATGCTTTTACATATATGAAGGAAGCTGCTGAAAGTGTTGGATTGAACAAGTTCCAACTCCTACCAATATATCGTTCCAACGATTTTTGTTCACACTTTCGCGATTCTACAAACATAAATATGCAGACCAATGAACCGAATGTGTTTATACTTTATAAAACTTGCTTTGCTTATGTTGAGCTGATTGCAGAGTTATTTAATCGATTTGGCATCATGTTCTCCTTCTTTCCATTATTCCATGATGTTTAATTAATTTGCAGCACTCTGTATACTACCGCCTTGAAACGACTGCATTAAAACCGCATGAATCAGGTCCAGATGTTCCATTTTTCTCAAGTTTCATTGCGAGTTCGTGTTGAGCGGCATTTGTAGTCTTCTTAGCCAGACTTTCATCTCTCGGTTTTCCTAAAAATATACATACATTAATTAATGAACGCGTGCATATTTCAATTGATCAGTTACCATAAATTGCAATAAATCGAGTAGACAACCAAATATACGCACAAAACAAACTAATCAGTTATCAGCTTTACAAATAATTTACATTAGTTTTCGGTTTTATCGGTGGTAATAAATTCAATAAAATCTAACTTGTAATAATCTCATCTTGTTTAATTATTACTCATACAAAAATTCTCAAATATATTGGTAATTGAAATAATAAAAACTGTAACGGACCGAAAAAGTGTCCTAAACTACCACAATATGTTGTTGCTTTTGTTTTGTTGTTTAGAATACAATAATCAACTTTTTTTTTGTTTTTGTATGTTTTGTTTCTTCATGCAAAGTTAAATATCTTTTTGCTGAGCTTTTTGCACTTTATGCTCTAATTTATGCTTATGCATTATTCAGTATAGTATGTATCATTATAGATAATCATAATACAAGTTTACTTGTACACACACACACACTAATCATTGTTTTTTTTTGTTTGTTATAAATACAGTACATATTTTAATTTAGATTTACTTGATAGGTATGTATAATCGTAAGGTGCTTTTCATATATACCACTCCACTTTCGAATAGGAGAGTTGGTAATATTTATTTATGCAATGACTTTTCGTTTCATGATTTCTCTTCATTTGACAACACAAATTATACAGAAATATACAAAGATTATGTGTAGGCACAGATATATTACGTTCATTTCTTTTTATAGCTTTTTGTTTGTTTGTTGTCAATGTTCATTTTGGTTTTCTTCTTTTAATTACGTCGTATAATTCGTATAATTCAATCGAGTTATAAATTAATTGCTACTTTTGTTTACTTTCTCGTAACCTTAGAATGATTAAAATTAAAATGTAAATCAATTTCAATTAGTGTTTGCTTATTATCGCGTTACTTCGTTACGAATTAACTGATTAGATAGATAATTTACAAATTAGTATTTCTTCAGCCTTAATTATAGTCCTTTCAGTATTTTTTTGTTTGTTCACAAAGTTTATAACACTAAAATTAACATAAAATAAATTCAGCTAAAAGTCAAACAAATAATTTAAGATAAAGTTGTTCCGAATTGTTACTGCGCATGCGCAGTAGTACATAAAGGAATATTAGGATCGATATTAATGAGAAAAACTCTGTTAGCGTTTCGTTTCATCGTGTTGTTTCTTTTTGTTTAATAAAGATTAACAAAATGAATAAAATTCCAAATTTAGAATAGAATAAAATGAACAATACATAAAAAGAGATTATTCCATATTTTACAAAAATTGATTTAAAATCATTGCGTTTTTTTGTTTGATCAATTTAAATTGATAAAAAGGAAAAAGTACTTTTGTTTTTGTTTGGTTTCTTCTCTTTTTGTTGCTTCGTGAGAAAGAAAGAGTAGTAAAATAACAATAATAAATTTGACTACTGTTCGTTTGAAATTGAATAATAAAAATACGTACTGCAACAAAAACTAAAAACAATAATTAAATTAAAAACTCTATCCTTCTTTACATATTCCCATTTACATTTTGTTAGTTTTAAGTCACTCGATTTAGCCTTATATATTTTTCTCTTTCTTTTTAGAAGTTTCAAATTGAAAAGTTAAACTTCAAACTCAACGCCGCCACCTTTTCCATTTCAAATAGTAGAATAAAAATTAATTTATAATTGAATAAAAGAAATATGGAAATAAAATTACAAAATACAAAAAGGTTCGAATAAATGTGGGAAATCAATTATTTTTACAAATTGTATAATTCTTTTTTCATCAGACATTGGTGGTACATATTGTTCATTTAACAATTACATTTTCCACATTTTCAGCAAAATTACATTTATCTTGTTATGTGTTTTTGTTTCGTTAAGATGGCGGCGTATCCGTTTCCCTTTCTCATCTCACACTTGTAATTAATAATTAGTATCAGTATGTATAGCATATTTAAGGTAACAACTAGGAATATGTTATCTATCGTGTAGTTATGCATTAATTAACAGTTGTTAGTGTTGACATGTTGACAATTAATTTACTAAATGCAATCCCGTGTTCAAGTTACAAGCATATTCCCATCCCTTGTTTTGTTTTGATTGTAGCACAGCCGAGAATGACAATATATAGGTTTCGTATCATTATTCATTATCATAATAGTTCTTTGTTTTCTTGTTTTTTTTTAAATTTAGTTTTCTGTTTCTTTTGTTAGCTACTCAGTAGTGAACTAGTTACGATTACGACAGTAAATAAACTGACAGAAAAAAAAAACAACAAAAAGTAACTGACTGACTTAAGAGCTAAGTTAAGAGTAATTTGTATAATTAGAATAAAAGTATAATTAGTAGTCGCTGGGGGTTGTTGTTGTTGGTAGTGATTGATATCATTGTTAATAATATAAATTAAAGGACTGCCGACCGGAAACGTGTTTATATTTAAATTTAAACAAAAATATAAAAAGTCGCGCCGCAATCGACAATATTTAAAAAAAAAACAACATTAAATTGTTACAAATCGCTTTTGCTTTTTGCTTTGCTTTTTTTAGCATAAAAGTTGTTGGTGCTACGCTACGCTGCGTTCCTTTCTTGCAATGAGCTGACCATAGGACCTGATTACATTTAACGTAGCTCTTAATTATATTTTTTGCTTTGCATTATTATTGTTAGGTAGCTCTCTATCTCTCTCTCTCCCTCCCACTCTCTCATTACCTATACTTATACGTTTTGTTGTGCATTCATTTTCGCCTGTTTTCTTTCGCTGCTTTGATGTTATTATTGCGCTAGTCACACTCAATTGGCACCAATTAAAAAATTACCGACTTTGTAAGAACACTGTACACATCATCCCTTACACACACACACACACATATCAGAAAAATTACGAATCGTCCACACCGTCCACTAGAATGATAAGTGTTTGTTTGTCCGCCATCATCAGTACGGCAGCTGTGTGAATGCTAGACGACGCTAGCGACGAGTGTACGCGTTGTTCGGACCACGATTCGCTGATCCACCGCCGCCGCCGCCACCTCGATTGAAGTTGGATCTGTTGCCGCCGCCGCCACCGCCTCCACCACCGGTACCCATCTGTCCGCTGCCACGTGACTGCCCACCACCACCGGTCATGGGTCCACGTCTCGGGCCGTTGTTATCGCGTGGTGGTCTTGGACTTAAGTTGTCACCTTGATTGTTGCGCATACCGCCTCCACCACCGCCGCCGCCAAACGACGAGCGTTCCTTGATCTTCTTCTCTTCGACGTTAAGGAGAGTTGCGCCTGATTTATCATTGCCAGGGAGATAGATCGGCTAAAAGCAAGCATTTTGCATCAAAAAAAAAAAAAGAAATAACACCGTATTTTACGGCGGACTTTCACTTACTTTCGCTGCAAGACAGGCCTGCACACCTTGCTGACTCTCGTACGTGATGAATCCGTAGTTGGGAGGCGCGCGTGCTCCAGGCGGGCCCGACTTATTCGGCTTGCTATGAATGCGAAGATCCACAATCGGCCCATACTTCTCAAACACATCGCGCAAGTCATCTTCCGTTGCCGAAAGCGGTAAATTGCCCAAAAACAGTTGATTGCTGTCGGATGCAAAGTTGTTGCCCTGAGATCGCCGGCGTTCTTCTGTCAATTTCAACGTTTTAATGCGCACCATCGACTCATCGAGCGGGTAACTGTTACCTCCTTCGTCGGCGACGTTGTTTCTCGCCGGATTGTTCCTTAAATCGGGTCGTGATCGCGGCGGTTGACTCGTACGATTCTGGTTGTTGCGATTCTCGCCGCGATTGTTCCGATGCTGGTTGTTGTTTGCTTGCTGAAAGGGATGCTCCAACTTCGTCGCCATTGGTGGCTGCAAACGTATTCAAATAACAACACAATTCAGTTTAGTACGCTAAATTGGAGAGTTACTTACGGGTGAGACAGATTTGGGTGGTGCTGGTACGGTCGTCGGTACAAATACACTCGTTACGGGGAAGGCTCCGCCAGACTTCAACAAAGTCGCATAGGTCTTCGGCTCATTGGAGATTGGTTCGTTCAGGTTCATCTCCTCGCCGGGACTGTCAGATTTAATGCTTCCTTGATCAATGTATTTGCTTTCGCCGAGAACGCCATCACCGGCACCTTCCTCCGGAACAATCATCGACGCTTGCATATCATCTACAGCAGGTGGGATTGGATTAGGATTACTGACAACAGGTACATCGATTGCTGGTGGAGTGGTCGGAGTGTTGGAAATGTGGGGTGGTGGTGGTGGTTGTTGTTGTTGTTGTTGCTGCTGCTGCTGTGGTTGTTGAGTTTGTGGTGGAATATTACCGGATAGAATTTCGTCTTGGTGCACAGCACCATTGACAATAGTTGCTGTGACTGGTTGTGGTGGCGGTGGTGGTGCTTGTTGGACATGGACATGATGCTGCTGTTGGTGATGTGGTACTGGTACTGCTTGCGGTGGTATGGGTGCATTGTTCGGATTGTAGTAATTCGCCAGGGTCGGTTGTTGATTCAATGACTGCATGTCGATGTGTTGATTCATTTCGCCTTCGTCGCCCGAACGCGTCTCGTTCTCGCATTCCTCGTCGGAGATGATCTCGTCCTGATAGCGGAAGATGTCGTTATGCACGTAGTACTTCTTCGGACTCTGCGCGGCGAGGACAAACGTTTGCGTGAAGCGACGCATCGGCTGACCGGCGTTTGATAGTTCGCCAGTGACTTGAACGACGACACCGTTGCCCAAGGTCGCCTGAGCATCAACCTGCGTTATCTTCGCATGGCAATCCTGGAAGTTCAATTGCTGGATCTTCTGATGAATCTGCTTTTGGCCAATCATCGGCAATGTTTCCCTATGTGGTGGATCCAAACCACCATGTACGAAAGATGATTGATTGTTATAAAATCTACGAGAGAGAGAGAGAGAGAGAGAGAGAGAGAAAAAAACAATTTCGATCTGTTAGTTTTTTAGTTGCCACGCATTTTTGTGCTTTGCTTTGCTTTACCGATGCAAATGAGTAGGTGCCTTGTTCAATAACGTGTAGTATTGTCGGACGAACTCCCGTCCTACACTATCGGGAGATGGGGGAGCCTCCATTACCATTCCTGATTTGCAAATGACTGGGACTAATAACAAACTTTTCAAATGAGATCAAGCCAATTGGAGATTTAGATTTGCGACACTCAGTGCTCTCTAGGTACCTAAAAAAAAAACAAATCAACTAAGATTAGATAAATATTTCATGCAATTTGCACATGCACTTTATAAATAGGCGAAAACGATAATTTGTGGTTGCATAAAGCCACTATCTTTCGATTTATCTGTTTTTTTGTATAGCTATTAGTAGCTCCTTTGTACAAATCGAAAACCACTAGAAGGAACAAGAACAATAATACTACCACATGGAAGATGAACACGAAATTACGTATAAATAGCCAGAATTTCGGCATTTTCGTTCTTTTACATTTCACTTTACATTTACCTTGTTTTTCTTCGTTAGAAATTTCAGCACGGTCTAATCCTGGAACACTGAACAAAATTTCGTTTTCGTTTTTTTGTTGTTGCGTTTTTCGCGTTTGCTCGCGCTTTTTTTTGCGATTTGCTAACCTACGCGGAATAAACGTAAATGTGACTAGCACACACGGGTGCAGCAATGTGTTTATCAATGCAAACAACCAACGAAACAACACACGATTTACGATAAAATAGTAAATTCACAACCAACAAAACACGTTCGATTTCAAAATGGAAATAAAAAGCATGTGTGCTTCGCAGTTCGCTGTACTGCCCTCGCCTTCGGTTTTCGTTTCGTTTTCGGCTAGAATAGCCTACGACTTCGACTAGTTGCCTCGTTTCGTTTTGAAAGATGGTATATTTTTGTTGGTTCGGTTTCGATTCGTCAAAGCGTGGGGACATTAAACTTCAAGTGAACGCACAAATGATAGACTTACCTGTCTCGGTATCAAAAGGCATTAAATATTGACTATAACCACAGCTATAACTAGCGAAAAATGCACTATTAAGACGAACGAAAGCGAAATTCTAGAAACGCCGCCGCAAATGTACAGGGTGTAAACTTCATATAGTTTCTGACGAGTGACGATTCTGTCCTCGGCCTCGCTCTGTCTTTTCGTTTTTCACTGATGATTAATGCCACTTTTCGACAATGCAAGCGCTACTGTCGGGACTATCATCTGCCATTTTGTTTCACTCCGTCAACGTCAAACACGAGCACAACCAGCGAACGCCATCTTTGCGATTGCGTGTTACACACTTCCGGTTGTCGCTTGCTATTTAGATTTAGGCGCGAAACGAACTTACCCGAAGCGTGACAAAATGGCCGGCACATCAACCTTGTAAATTTCGACAATCAAATAATCAAAACGAAAACGCAAAGGAAAACGAATAGAAAGGGGTACGAATTATATGTAACTGTTTATTTTACTGACGGCTTCTTTCATTTAAAAAAAAAACACTAAATGCAACAACACAATTTGATTAACTTAACATTAGAAAAATTGAATAAATAAAAAGTAAAAAATGAAATCCTTTAATTATAAAACAGATTATCATATTTATGTTTATATGTACACAAAACTTCGTTTCTCTTTTAATTGAATATTAATATAGGCGAACAAAACACATTTGGAACAAAGTACAAAGCCTTTCTTTGCACTAAACTCATCAAAAACGAAAATACAAATACTATGATTATAATTCTAGATAATAAAACTACGAGCTACTTTACTTAATTATTAATTATAAGTAGTTGATACAGTAACAACTAATTTAAAAAACAAAAACTAATACAGGCAAAATACAGGAAGATACTATTTTTCTTTGTTACAATATATATTTTTTTATTTATAAAGTCGAAACGATATAGATGACATTTGTCTGTCAGCTATCAATTACGACATATGTCAAAATTATTAGTAGTATAAAATAAAACGTGGCAATCAAAGTTTCCTTAAATTTGATAAAATGTTATTATTACAAAATAAAACTTTTGCTTCTCTAGATTTATTAAACATTCAAAGTTATCTGCGTTAAGTTTAAACTATCAGACGACGACTTATTTAGTTAGTGGAGAGAGTAGTAGTAGTAGTAGTCGAATTAACTTTCATTTTACTTTGTTTTATATTATTAAATTTATTTTTATTCTTTCATTATTTGCATTATTCATATTCATATAAATAAAAAGACATTCTTCGATGAGTTAAATATGTTTTTTTTGCCAGAGACTCCTATAACGTCTCTATTTTCACTTTTCATTCAAATAATTGTCATATAATCATATTTTTGCTCTAAATACATTAGAAACTTGTTTATTTCAAGTTCTAGGCATGCAAATGCCTCTCTTTTAATATTTAAATTATAATAAGACCGTAGTTTTTGTTTATTTTCTTTCCATTAAATTGATTGATAATGGATGAGTGTATGTGATTGGTGTACGACAGAAAAAAAAATTAAAAGATAAATGGAATGACTTAACTAGAGTTGCTTGCTATGACCATGACGAAGACGAAACGACAAAACGCGTAATCTAATCGAAAATCGCAGCTAATGAGATAAATGATGTTCTGCAACAAATAAAATAACAAAATTAACAAAACAAACAATTTTGATGTTTTAATTCAATTGAGATTTAAATGATTTTATCAAATTCGACATAGCAAGTAGTTCAGTAGCAGAACTGAAGTTATTTCATCGTTTTGTAAAGTTTGGTATTGATCAAAAAAAAAAAATACAGATATTTACCCAAGAAAAAAAAACTGATCACAATTATTATTTGTTAAATTAATATGGTTGATGTCTTTGGTTACGACCACCGCCGCCGCCCCCTCGGCCGCCCTGCTGTTTGCCGCCATTGTAACCGCCGCCGCCACCGCCGGAACCTAAAAATAAAATCATCATTTAGCTTTTATTTTTCGGTTTTTCTTAGCAAAACATTGTGAATACATGAAAAATCACCCAAAAGAAAAGAAAAAAAAAAGGAGAAACACGAAGTTATCAAAAAAAAATGTACAATTATCGAAGAACATCACCATTTTCTAGAAAAACAAAAGTGAATATTAATGACACTAAAGTTATAAGTAGCAATTAAAACCAAAACAAAACCCCCGGTGGCCAGAAATTTGTATTTTTTTTTTAAATTTTCAATCAACAAATCGAAAATTATTTGCATTTTTTAAAGTCGCAGGACGAATTAATGAAATCTATCAAAATTTGGTTTGTTGGTAAAATTGTTGATTTTGTTTGTACCTTTGCCGCCCACGCGTTTGCCACCTCGTTCGCCGCTTCCGTAGCCGGCTGCGTAACTATCGAAGCCGTAATCTGTTCAGATCATGTGAAGCCCACCGCCGACGCCGGCAATAGAAACAAAACTGCATTACTTTTGTTTCCACACACTCCTTTCAACACACTATTAACTTTTTCTATTTTCAAGTTAAAAGCTGTTTGCAATTGAACTATCGAACACTAAAAAAAAATAAGAGGCTGAGTCGCGTTCAGCTTTCTTGCATTTCGATCAAGTTGCGTTCGGATAAATTTTCTCGATCGACGAAAAAAAAACAACTTAGGAACTCATACAAGAGACACAAAAAAGACGAGATGAGATAAATAATGGAAAACACATTATGAAATTTATTTGGTTTCAACAAACGCTTTATTCAAGCTTCTCATTATTTTAGATTTCACAATGTATTTCCATATTATAAAGGTCAACATGCAAAAATAATAGTTCTTCCATCTACTTATTATATAAATATATATATATATAGATTATATGCATATCAATCAAAATATATAGATAATATATATATTTGTTGTTGTATATTTTCTTCTTGCTTTTCGCTTTTTTTCATTCGGTTTGTTGCTACAGACACACAACTTGCTGTGTTTGCTGTTCTGCTGGTATGTTTGATCCGTTAAAAACTAAGTTAATCATTATTCTCTATTTAAAGTTATAGGTTGATGAACATCTCTCTCTCTCTCTATTTCTTAGATTCGATTGTCATAACTGTTACGAGCAGTTACGATAATCGATTTTTTTTGTTTTTGTTATTTTGATTGTTTCTTTCGTCGTTTGTTTGTTTCTTTTTATGAGCAAATACTCTGCTGTTGGCTTAATTAAGAAATGTCTACGTTGGCATGCAGTAACGACGGATGGCAACTATTCTTTAGGCAATAACTCACTTTTGTTGGTGTCAAAAATGAATGTGACACTTGCAAAAATGTAAAAAATTAAAAGAAAAGATAACAAAATGAATCGTTGTTAGCGGTTGTTTTGTGTGAAATTAAAAATTATAGTTATAAATATTATTAAGTGGTAAAATCAAATCAAAATTAATTAATTAAAATTTGTCCCACTACTGAACGCCAACGCCTACGTTTTTGTTTCTGTTTTTTTTTTAGGTAACTTAATGCCTGTTAGAGTATTTACCATAATTGCCGCCATAGCTTGAGTAGTCGTAGCCTCCGTAACCGCCGTAACCGCTGCCGTAGTAATCGTAGCCGCCACCGTAGCCGTCGTAATTGCTACTGTAACCCTGGCCGTAACTACCGTACGCACCGTATCCCTGATTGCCCCAATTCTGGTTGCCGAAACTACCTCGACCGCGTCCACGACCTCCTCCGCGCATCATACGGCCGCCGCGCATGTTTCCCATCGAATCTGGTTTCGGCGTGGCTCGCTTTACATCAACCTGAAACGACGAAACATTAATAAATCTCATCCAAAAGAAGTAATGAAACACAAGATAAAACCATTATTGCTAGAATCAGAAATTGGTAAACTATCTTCAAATAACTACTCAGTAGCAGAACTGACAAACGTCAATCATCATTTCAAGGATAAACGTAAACGGCAAGAAAATTAATTATTTTTAGAGTCTCACCTCAACATCATTGATAGTCTGTTTGGGAATCTTCAGTAATTCGTTGACGACTTGCTCCGATTCGTATGTGATGAAGCAGAACCCTTTCCGTTGATTCTTCGTCTTGTCAAATGGCATTTCAATTTCAACGACCTGTAAGTGAGCAAAATTGAAGTGATTAAACAACCAATTCTTATTTAAAGATTACTATGTGTTAAAAAGAGAGAAAAGATTAAAAATTAGTAACACTTACGGCTCCAAACTGATCGAAAAAGTTCTTGATATCGTCGTCAGACAATTCGTTTGTGAGGCCGCCAACAAAGATCTTGCCATGTCGCGCTTTCGCTTTCTTCGGATCCACTTTCTTGTTGTTGATAATATGATCGCCGACCGCAACAACATTGTCGATGGCGTCGGCGTTTTTGAATACGATAAACGCAAAACCACGCGATCTACCCGTGTTCGGATCCGTCTTTACGTTTATACTCTCGATATCGCCATATTTACCAAAATGATCACGTAATTCCTCTAAAAAATAAAGAAAACAAAATGGAAATCGATATTGAAAAAACAAACAAACATGTACTTACTGTCTGTAGTCTCCCAGCTTAATCCACCAACAAACAATTTTCTGCGAACAAAAAGTCACACATTAGTGATACTCTTATCCAAGTGAAAGATGACTTAAAATGTAAAGGCATATCTTAGGAAATGAGCATTTGGCTATCATAAGTTTACTTGAATTTTCTTAGATTTTTTTTCAATATCTAATATGATAATGACTGGTTTCGTTTCGTTTCTATCAATGTCAATGTTATCGATTCGAATATTGGTCGTTTTTTCTTAAATATCTAATAATAGTTATAATAATAAATGGCAAATAGATAATAAAAAGAGAGCAACAATCGACTATTAAATAAAAGATTTAAGTAAATAGTAAATAAATTATTGTAGAATATTATTTCTGAACTTGAACTCTGATTCCTAGTTCAATCTCAATCAATTGGATAGATCTGCAAATTGAATATCTGTAAAATCTAAGAATGAATGTTACAAAAAAAAAACAAGGAAAACCAATAATTATCATTAATTACTTGACAAGTGAGTACTCTGCAAAAATGCAAACAAAATTTACAATTATTATCAAGTTGCAAGACAATTTCGTTTCAATCTCGGTTAAGTGTATGTCTCTCATTTGCCCAAAGAAAGTTTTATATAATTATTAATTAAATCTTAATTAATGTATTGATTGTGTAACTAGACGGTGTTACTAGTTAAGGTAAATATTTGGCAGTAGAAGGTGCCCAAGGATAAATACCATGGGTCTCCCAATCGACGTCGAAGCGCACATTCTCGCCCCATAATCGCATCACATCGCCCTTCCTTTTCTAGGACAACAGCATACACCTGGAGGAAAGGAAGCCTGGTTAATGTATAGACATCGCTATATAACCCTGCCAGCCTACACACAGCCCAAACAAATACAAAAACACAATTGAACTAAAACAAAAACACTTTGGCAAAATTGTCAAAACAAAAATTTTTCAACATTGTGTGATCGTGATGGTTGACTTTTCGACTCGGCTCGAGCAAAACAAAAAAATTGCTGAAATTTCGTTCGTTATTACTCCGGTTTCTCGTTCAAATTCATTATCGTGCGAATTACTATATATGTTAAAAAAGGCAACAATTAATTAAATAGATAAGAGAGCAAGTGACATTGAAAATCAAATTCTTGTGAAGCTGAAAATTCTATATAAATTTCATAACAAATTCATCATTATTATCAATTATCATTTACAATAGTGCAAAATTTCATCTAAGTAATGTAAGTTACAATAAGAGTTATATTTATAAATATGTATCATTATTACTTAAAATTTATTATTATTAATCATAGAAAGAAACAAAGTGGTGGCAACGTCGTAACTGTACCAGCAAAAGTTATACAAATCACAAACAGCCACGCACACACACTTTTATGTGTACGACTGGTTGCCTAACGATTAGATGCCTAATTCGACCCTGACCACCCGCGACACACAAAACAAAATTCCAATAATGAACCAAACAACGTGAACCGATGATTTTAATTACGAAATTTTAGTTTATTTCTGTTCGAGTTATAACTTTTGCCGGCACAAAACTAATTGCCTTCGTTTTGCATCATTTACAAAGAATTCGAATCGAATCAAATCAAATATTTATGGCATCACTTGAAACTTAACTTGAAATAGAAAACGTAACTGTACAGGGGTTTAGAAAGAGATAGTGAAACGCTACATTTGCTTTGATATTCGGACGCCATTTTCTTCGTTGCGAGATCGTACGGCGGACATTGAATTCCAACGCCAAGCCAAAAACCGATTTTTGGGCGGGTAAACAAAATATGCAAAAATATTACAATTGCTAGCAAAATGGCATTGGAAATTGCATTTTCGTCATTATCGTGTGATCAAAAAGAGCACGATGGCGCCGATGGAATAAGATTCCGGTCTCACCGATTTGAGAACAAATCGAATTTTACGCCGAGTTTAGTTTCGAGCCCCCGGCATTTATGCGTGTGGCTGCGCACTCAAACTCAACCCGTATTTACTTTACTTTACGTTTATACAATTTTATCAGTGTGAAATATACAATTAATATATTATTATAGTAAAAAAATGAAGTAATAATTACATTTTGGGTACGTACCTGTCGTCATCCCGTCCGGGAGCATCGGCACTACCGCTATCGGTTGGGAATGCTTCGATCGCACCATCGTTGTTACCGCCGTTCTCGCCGTTTTGACTATCACTTTGGTTCGTCTGCCCGTTCATTTGATCGTCTTGTACGAAATTCTGATCGGTATTCACGTCCTGCGAGAAATCTTCACCGTTTTCCATGCTTGTGTCTTGACTATTTGCCATTACCTTCTTCTTCTTCTCAATGTGAAACGCAGTTTAGTCGGTTTGGACTTATAATTAAATGTAATTAATAACGTGTTTTCTTTTTTTTGTTTTCTACCTCTTGTTGTTTTATCTTAAACTAATGAAACAGCACAACTAAACGCCACGAACGTCTGCACTTGGCAAATGTTCAACGAGAAGAAGGAGGGAGCCGCAACCGAACGACGCAGCCAAGCCAAGGCCGGAAAGGGGGCTCTGACGCATTCTGGGATTTCATGCGTCTCCCAACCGCCAATCAGAAACCGGCTTACACCGGAAGTCACAACGAAGATACCCGAACACACGCCCTCTACCATACTTGTACAAGAACTATTATAATAATGGTAGGAAATTCAAAAAAAACAAAAATCAATTTATTCGTTGAAAAACAACACAGAAAAGAAAAATATTAGAACGGATTGTATTTATCGGTTGCGTGTAAGATATCCAGGGCTTTTATGAAAGCACGGTAGTCGATTTCGTCGCGCATTCCACGTTCGAAGCTAAAGCATTTGCAAATCATGTCGAATTCGCTGCGTGAGATCAAATTGTACATGCCGCGCATTGATAACGCCTTCAGGAAGTGCTCCTGGGAAATCGTGCCGCACTTTGTCTTATCATAGTCCTGGAAAACAAACATTTGCAATTTATAGTCTTATCTTGATGCTATCGTGTCTGGTCATTAAGTTAGGATTGTGTGTCGGTCAAATGTTTATTTTGTTGCCGTGTGGTCTCTAAACGATCGTAACTTTTAATAAGCTCTCGACATGTTTACTGTGAACGCGTCAGCAGGGTCAGCATAAGTTTCCAATAGAAAATAACTGCGGTCACAGTGCATAATTTTTGTTTTCGGAAAAGAACAACAACAACAAAAAAAAGAAATCTATGAATAGAAGTAATGACAAGATGGCGTCCCTTTTAGTGTTTGTGTTTATCATGTGATTTGTTTGCTTGTTGCTATGATTACGGGCTAAATATTACCTCAAATATGGACATGAGATTCATTTGCAATTCAGGCTTCTTGCTCAATTTCTGTATGCCTACTGATAGCGTGCGACGTTCGTCGAAATTCAAGAAGTTTCGCTCGCAATCACGCGTCGGAATATGCTGTATCGGTATTATCAGTGGGGCGCGTTCAAGGCATGCCTGCGTAAACGCTTCCTCGACAACTTCGGTGAATCGCTTGTAGTCAACGCAATCGCGACGCATCGGTGATGCAAAACTATTATAAAACATGCAACAAGGTATTGTTTTTTCGTTTAATTGTAGTACAATACTTACACGTTCATGAGCGTATCCAATTCGGTCACAGTTAAGTCAAAGCGACAATTGGACAAACCACGCTTAAAATTGTCTCTGGTAATCACCTGCTGATTGCAATGATCGTAATCTTGTAAAAACTGCAACACCCTGATGCGTTCCCGCACAACTTTCCCCTTTATTTTCGCCAAAATCAAAATGATATCGTACTCGTTGCGATCGACGGGTTTGCACTTCTTGGGCGCGTTCACTTTTTGCATTTCGGCAAAGAAACCTGCATACAAAGGTTCTTCATGCGGTTTCGGTTCGACTTCCTTTAGGAACCAATAGTAATTGAAACCGATATCATCATTGAAGCGTTCCTCGAGTGAATACAGCTCTTCATCCGATAAAAGTATGCCATTGGACAGCAAACACTGACGCATTTGCGAGCGTGAAACATGGCCGTTATTATGTCTGCAGTTATAAAAGAAAAATAGCAATGTATAATACACATAATAATTGCAATCTACTTGTCATAATCGCGGAAAACAGGTTTGAGCAAAATGCGACGACGCATTATACGATTCTTGACTTTGCTGACAGTCTCCTCACATATATCACGCATGCCTATGGGTACTTCGGACCAGCTTTTGGATCCACTCTTCGGCAACTCCTCCACTTCTCTTGGTGGAGTTTGTACGTGGAACATTGGGGTTCTTTCCAATTCCTACACACCACACACAAAAATACTTTTGATTGTACCCGCGGTTATTCTCGGATTGGTAAAAAGGTAAAAGTACGTACCTTAACATTGAAGACTTGGTTGATATCATCTTCAAACGTCTTCCAGCAAACTCTTGTAGGGTCAATCGGATCAGCATACTGTATACAAACCGTCTTCACTTCCGGCAGCGACAAATACAAACGTTGCAATCCGCTCATACCCATCGCATCCAATCCACGATGGAATTGCGAGACTGTAACTTTTCCTTGACCCAGAGGATCAAAGTCCTGGAAAAATACACAAAGTGTTTCATAAAAAAAATTTCGAAATATCAAAAACATTTGATTTCAACTCACTCGGAACCATTCATTCACCCTAATGCGATTCTCAAACACATATCTTTGTATGCGTCTGATAATCTCAATGAGAGTCTTCCTTTGCGGCGCGATATTCAGCGCTGGATGGAAGATCGACTGTTTGCCGAAGACACTCGACGCCATAATCTTTCCAATTTCCGGTCGCGGCAACTTGGGCAGTTCGGCATTGATAACCCTGCCCGGAAACTCACTCATTAGATCACCGCCAAGGTCGAGCACACCATGCTTCTCCAAATATTGGACAACTTCCTCCAGCGCAGCAACGAACGCCACATAGTTGATCGTGTACGAGTCCTTCAAATACTTTTTCACCAAAAGGTTGAAATCATCGGAGGATAGGGTGATGTGTAGAAAAGCTAGCACACGTGCGAAATGCGCCAAGGTCACAGTGCCATTGTTCTTCGCGACGAGCTCGTAGTCTTGAAAGAATGGCCGCAAGACGAGTTTACGCAGATTTACAACGCAAGCAATTTTCGTTATCAGAAGCGAAAGGCGGCGTTCTTCACTGATGCTCAGTCGGTTCACTTGTAAAGGGTCTTCCCATTCAAGGCCCGTTACTATGTTGCCGTTCTTTGTAAATTCCGGCACTAAAGGTGAGATATTCAGTGGCTAGATGACAAAATAGGTTATACACGATATAGCTACCGCTATTGTCGATGACCTCGCAGAACTGGGTATAGAAAATTCGGCCGTCAGCAACTCGAAAGTAATCTGTCAGTTCGCCGATTTCATAGTCGGACAGACCGATTGTTGACCGTAACGTGCCATTTAAGACAGAGACAAATGCAGATTCTGGAATTTATCCAATATTATTAAATGCGAAATGACTGGGTGCGTGGGAACGAAATATACCTGATATCAATCCATTTTTATAGGGATCCAATGGGGCGTAATAGTCCCACAAGTTGAAACCGACGCGGAAAATGGCGGCGCGAATCTTATTGCATATCCGCCACACGTCGATTAATTTCATTTGTTTGAAATGCATTTTTCGATAGAATATATTAATTTGTCCAGCAAAAAAGAAAACAACGCTTAGATAACATCTAAATAGAAATTTAAATTTTCTACCGCTTATAAGAAATTTCGCTTTTTACACAAAATACACGTCAACATGTCAAAATCACTCAAAACAAAAAAAAACAAAATATTTGTTGCCAGGATAACGCAACAACTAACTGGCTGTTGTTCAGAAATAGCTTGGATGAGTTTTAACATTTTTACCTTCTTTCCTTCGAACATTCTTGACTTCTGAACGCAACCCCAAACTTTTTCTGAATGCAGCCCTAGACTTTTTCTGAATGCAGCCCAAGGTGTTTTTTGAAATTATTGCAGAAAATCAAATCAAAAAAAAGCAAGTGTAATAATAAACTTTATTATTTATTTATAATCCAACTTAACAGTAAATTCCAGCCACAACTTAATTATAAATATTTAGTATTAACATGAAATAAACTTTGTCATTTTAATTATTAATATGTGTATGCGTGTTTGTGGTGATTTTGACATTAGATTTAGTACTCGCTAACATATTCGTATCTTTTTTGCGGTACTCTTCGATTATTCTGCGTACAATATTCAGCGTATTCCTCCCAGGTGCACCCCTCACGACTGCAGCACTCCTCCGTAATCGGCACTTCGCCGGAACGTCGTGAGATTCCTCGCTTGCTACGCAACATGCCGAAAGCCCATTTTCCCGATTGCAATGGCCACGGAAAGTCTGCTTCGAAGTCGTCCGCATTTTCTCTGCCATTTGATGATAGATACGATGATAAGTCGACGGGTGTATTGCCATCGGTACGTTTATTTAGTTTGTAGATGTCTTTCTCGCAAGCCCACTCCAAGTGCCGCTTTAAACTGTTTCGACAACGCGAATATCGCTCTTGATGCCATTCGCGTTCCCATTCCGTTGGCGTCCTAAGAAAAAACGTATTAATACTTAAAAAAAAAAAAGAAGATGAAACAAAAAGCTTAATTGGTTACCTTAAATGAAATTTCATTTCAAGTTCGTGATTCGTTATTGTATCGACGAGGCAAACGCAAACAGCGATAAACGCCGCAAGCGATAACCACATCGCTTATATACGTGTGAATCGTCTTCGTGCGGCTGATTTATACTGTCCGTAGGTGCTAGTTGTTCTGGGGGGGGGGCTCTTATCAACACGATTGCCAGATAAGAACTGCTGTCGCAAGCGTGTCACAAGAATATTCTGCTTGTAATACACAATCGAAGTGTTTTTAGGCGCAGCCGCCTCCAACGCAACAAAACGCAACTATTTCTTTTCGAATACAACATGTAGGTGAAAGCAACGTAAAGCAAAGAAGACGAGTGACTACAATATACGCAAAAAGTTTACGATATGTTTGACTAGAGTGGGTACAAATTAATTATAACAACATTATCACTTCTTAATCTACGCCGCGGCGTTTGTTTGTCAAATAAAAACAAATTAAACAACTATGTCTAAGGAATTTCGAAGTGATACGATACGATTTTGGTTTTTCGTTGATTTATTTGTTGCACTTGAGTAAGAAATATGCATAGTATTTAATATAGGAATAGGTAACGCCCATCGCGCAGTAAACGGATGTAATCATCAACGGTAGGAAAGGATAGTGAGCCAAATGTGGGATCAATCCGTGGAGGATTTCGCAGTACAGAAATACGGGAGCTAGTGCCAATGTGTACATGCTCTCCATGCTGGTTAACATGGGCAGCGTAAACTGGCAGAACTGGAATGGATGCAAATTGTAGAGGCTGTAGAAAGCATACGCGGAATGTATAACGACAAGTGTCAGCTTGATGAACAACAAGTCGGCTGGAAAAAGCAACGGAAATAGGGAATAGTGTCCGACCGTTGATAAAAGAAGATACATTTTGGCGTCACCTGGTTCAACCACAGCCACAATGCTAAAAGTACAAGATAGTGAAATGTTTGTTAAAAGTTTTTCGTGATTACCTTAACGGTACGATAGCCATGAGTATAGCTTTCTCGTGAACGTGCCATCCGAACATGAACGCGCTCAAGGCACAGAGGACGATGCATCGAATGAAGTTATTCGGCTGTGGGGATGTTGCCGTCGCCCTAGAGAGTTTCCACAGCGCTGGAAGCATCGAAGCCATGACGAGGAGCATCGTCAGCTTGGGTGATACTTCGGGTAACACGGAATGTGCATATTCCTTGACTAGACCCCCTGTCATCGAAGCTTTACTCAGCCGAGACATGTCCAGCCCCATCTTCGATACTGTAAGTCGAACTCTAATTTAGCATCAAATGCACGCCTTTCCAATATTACTTGCTACCCACCAACAATAATAGCTGCCTTGTCGGCAATATTGTAAAGCGCCCAGAAGTTCGGCGCCCAGTAGGCATGGCACAGTCCACGTTTGAAGGGAAACAAGCGCGTTAGAACTTGATCAATGTGATCCAAAAATGGCAGGAATGTAATGGCAAACGTGCCGATCACAACGGTACCAAGTTTAATGCTATTGCTAACGTTAATTAGACTTAAACTAGAATTCAATCTGCTGCCCTTCTTCTTGTCCTTGGCACTTTTCGTCAAGGTCAAGCAATACGTTATCAGTAAATATATAAAGTACGCTGGGGCAACATATACGTATATATGTTTCATGTTTATAAGTATTGAGAACCATAAGGCGCCTTGTAACATCTTCTTCTGCGAAAAGAAATAGAAAATCAATAAACATTGCTAAAATGTTGAAATATACTCGAAATAGCATCATTGAGATACGTTTCTAATGCCAAAATGCTACTCGTAGGTATTCGAATAAAACTGCTTCGACTGGACTTTACTACATACCTGCATAATTTTGCATATCGAAATCAGCAATATCCCGTACATGATCCCATTGTATTGGAAATGTACATGATCGACCATCAACAAACCGGGATTGGCAAGCATCAAGATAGGCAGCAACACTTCGGCCCGTTTGCCTTTTCCCAACATCTTCATGCATAGATAAACGCCATAAATGTACACAAGATCTGTAAATATTACAGAGAACCGTTGAAAAAGCACCGTTTCGTCAGATGCATAACGTAAATTGTCGATGTTGAGCATTTCCACGTCGACAAACGCAGCAATCTGTGAGAGTAGAAACTCGAACCATGCAAACAACGGTGGATAATCTAATGTCCATTCCGAGGTCGTTTCGTAATACCATTTCTTCACTTCCAGATTATGAGTGATCGCCAACCAGTTTCTGTGGACTTCGAAGTCTGTTGAACGACTACCAAGTGCGCATAAATTGATGTTATTTATTTTCGAAAAACTGAGAACGAAATAGCAAAGTGTGTACTTACTAGGCCGGTATTAGGAGTGCTTTGATGCATGATATCATTACCGCGTATGCCCAAAACATATTAAATGCTTATTGCCATATTGTTGATAATAAAGGTTTTCAAATGAATATTAGCCCGAATTTTAGCCACATCTTCGTAACTTTCAGGTTTCAATCAGTTGAGTATCAATGTTAAGTTAACAAACCAACTCCAATTCAATCAGAGATAGAAGAAATCTGTATTTAATAGCGTTTTCCATTTGTTACACTAGTGTTACACTGGAAGTGGGCTTGTGGAGGTCCAATGGCTATTATATAGTTATATATCCAGTGTATTGTTTGTTATATAACTGAACTGATTTGCTTCACGACCTCCTCGAGACGGTGTGAAAAAGTTGCACTGAATGTACGCCCAATATGAAAAACGACGAGCGGGTTAGTGCTGGGTACACCGCCTACACTGATTTATAAATGAATCAAGCAAGTGCAAGAAAAGTGCACACTAGTGTACACCAGTGTAATATGTGGAAAACGCTATAACATTGCATGTGCTTTTTGATCAGTTGAAGA
>JARJEB010011947.1:0-10236 GCA_030264535.1 Liometoxenus newtonarum | reverse complement strand
AAATTAAGCCGAAAATTTAGGGATAAAGTTCTTCATTTGATATCACGATACTACATATTGAACAGGAAGTTGTATATATTCGTTAGTATAAAGAACAATATATATATTCGCGAATAATTTATACTTTTCAGATTATGTATTGTCTAACTATAAATATTGTTCTTTATACTAACGAATATATACAACTTCCTGTTCAATATGTAGTATCGTGATATCAAATGAAGAACTTTATCCCTAAATTTTCGGCTTAATTTCAACGAGGAAGAAACAATTGCCTAGTTTGAAATTAAATACATCTAATTAAAGAAGTTGGGAGTGTTCCCCCTTTCACATTCCTATTCGACATCGCACTTAACTTTCAAAATTCATTTATGGTTTATCGTCGTAATCTAATTGCAATTTCATTTCACTTCATTACCAGCCAACAAAAGCCTATTCTATTCTTATTCGTAAAACTCTGAACTGAAATTGATAATCTACTTGAAAATTTAATATGTTGCAACCGGACATAAATGCGAAGAAATAAAAAACCTCTTAAGAAATGTCCACGAGGTACATAACTGTTAAATTTATTTTCTAACGTTATTGTGTCAGTCGTAACGAATTGAAACAATTTGGAAAATTCTGCAGTGAAACTGTCAGTCGGCGCATTCACAACATACCTATTTTTAAATTGCTTTTGATTTCAATTTTTATTTGATTAATACATATTTCATTGATGTTTGTAAGTAATGCGACAGATGCGATGACATAAAATTAATTACTTTAATAAAAATGGCTATGTCGACCAAACTAATACTTTTTTATTTATCTAGGTATTTTTGGACAAATAAATAGGCGGATTTAATATGTTTTGAATCGTATTAGAAGTGCGCTGCGAATATTGTTGCAATATAGGTACGAGTGTTTCGAAGGATCTCCAGCGTGTTAACCTGATTAGTGTAACCCATTTAGTGTTAATCTTCTTACAAGTGAAGCTTTCGTACGCCTCAGTTGCCACCGTTGCCGCAGACAAATTGATTTTATTTGTAATCTTATACGCTTTGTGCTTGACATGATTTTGAGTGGATGTCGTCGTTTTGGTAGAGCTTAAGTTGATTGTTGGAGGCGAACAAGATACGCAACGTCTGTATGAAAATTCGTACCAAGCATAGAAAGAGAGAGAGAGAGAGAGAGAGAGAGATGCACCTGCGCGAAGTTTCCATTGGTCCAGATTATGAATAAGATAACAATGAGAGTGAGAGGTTTGGAATGTCAAGGTTTGATCGGAGCCGGGGTCTAGAGTCAGGAATATCAATTTAACTATAGACTTTGCGTATCTTGTTCTATTTCTACCATCAACGATAGAACTTTTAGTATAATGCCATTTGTTGGTTGTATCTATTTAAAAAGCACCAATGATTGAGTTCGTAAATTTAGCCAGGATTAAACCGACCTTAATCAATGCAACATCGATACAACAATTTAATTAAATCGGAACAAAGCTAGAGAGAGGGAAAGCTCTGTGGTTCTTGCGAAAAACAAGTAGTCATTTCCTATACACTTCCTACTTTACTCAGTGCTTTATCAACTAATAATAATAACCAGCCATTGAATAAATTTCACATTTCATCAAACAGAAGCTGTTCGTTCCTTATTTCATATGGTTTTATCAAAACAATGTAAGTAATGGGATAATCACGAATTTGTGATTCGAAAACTTTGATGAAAATTGAAAATGGGTCTGGTGATGAAATACAGATTTCCCCAAAATAATGAAACTTTAAGTATACCTATGTATATATTTACAATTGCTTATTTCTTTGATTAATGACTTCACATCAGTTAATTCGTAAAATCGATGAACAATCCGATAAATGTTCGTTTTCATTATCTCATGAATGCTGTTGCTGCGCGGGTTAAATAAATACTACAATGTTTTCCTTCTGCTATTGTTGATTGTTTAGCAGGAAAAACGAAAAAGAAGCAACCCGACGGTGAAAAACCGCCACTGGAAGATCGACCGAAATGAAGCAATTAATTTGCTGTGCATGTGCACCGTTTTTTTAATCCTCGAGTGCTGTTTCTCTATTCTTCTTTTGACGGTTAGGCATATAAGCTATATATTTTTATACTCTTAAAGGACCATTCATCGGCTAGTACAAACCGCACAAAAGAAATTAGATAAGGCCAAATATTTTCTTTTATAAATTGCCGCGCTAAGTCTGCGCTGCTATTCAAAGAGAAACTCGACAATTCGTAATTGCCGTGCTCGCGGGTATTAAAAACATTCAAGGCGCCTATTGTAATAAAAACTAACGTAAAGTAATTATTAAAATTAAGACATTTTCACGGCTTACCTTTGAAAAGTCGAGTCAAATTGTAAAGAAACATCTAGGCTCGCCACCTCGCCAACTCGCTTTAGTAGACCCTGTAACAAAATGGTTTTTCCATTAGATTTTCCCTTCTCTATATACCAGTCCATTGTCTATGTAAACGTCTTTGTTTAGGAATATTGTACATTTTGTCCTTTTTACCGTCAACGTCGTGACATGTCGTTGTGCTTATTAATTTATTAAAAGCAACAAGGCGGTGGCAATGGGTATCTGGGTGTGGGAACTGGGGAACGGGTATAGCTCGACGGTGGCGTTAAACATGGAACATCAGGTGAAACGGAATGCAATATACAATGGGCAATAAATTATGGCCACTCGAGAAATGATAACGGGATTACAACCTAAGCCATTGAAAAAAAAACTTCAACAAACAGTAGCATTGTTGCTTCCGCCGTGGACCTTTTATTGTAACTATATATTTATAGATATACCTATATATTGGGCGTTTTTGAATATTTATTTGTTCTAATAAAAATTTTTAAAGTGATAATTACATGCACGTGAAAGTACTTTTCATCGGTTTGCAAAACAAAGTGAACATGATAATATTTTCAGATATTATCAAATGTTTTTGGTCATTACGCTGCGTGATAATTCGTTTTTAAAGTATAAAGTTACACAAAAGTATTGTAAAAATAACGAGTATACATTCGCTGGAAATGAAACTTATAAGATATAGATAGCACTGTGAAACTAGTGTTAGTTTAGTCCAATTATTAGACAGCGCTTATTATCTGCCGGCTTGGTATGATAATGGGCCACAGCTGTATTTTCCCGAGTTATGATAATGTTTTCTCCATTAACATAAAACATGTAACTTGAATCGTGCTCGAAATGCCTGCCTGACGCCTTCTTCTTCACCTGTCTGCAGCCATGTCTGATGCCATGTCTATGATGGTATATGTGCCATACCGCATACTACACCATGCAATGCCAGTACGCCCCGGTACCAAACAAGTTACAATGCAATTAAAGCCTTCCACCGTACAAATTAATACTTACAATCAAGCCAACGATGGCTAGTTATTGGTAGGGTAGCGTAGGGTAGTGCGCGACTACAGTATTCGGAAATGTGAATGACTGCATGAAAGCAAAGGCGACAGTGACAAGACTCATAATATCACAATACATACATGATATAGGCTGGTAGCTGTGGTGGCTTTACAATTTTACATTTTCGTATGTATATAGGCAGCAAGTTGGCCCCCCCAGGTTATTTAGACGACATGGAATTTAGGGTGCCAGTGGGTGGCTGCGATGCGGGCCGAGGTTTGGGTTTAGTAATGATCTGTACGATGGTTTCGGTTGAAAGCTGAAGGGACTCGTCTTACTATCTCACTATTTTCCTAAAATGGAACTCTCACCCCCTCTCGCATATGGATGCTTGTAAACAGGGGAGTTGTTTAGTCCTAAGATAATCTTACGTCGCGGCATAATAATCATCGATAACTGGCACAAGCATCCTTATTATCCCAACATTATAATAAAGTTTAGACAAGCTGGTTTGCCGGTTGGATTTTGCTACGGCAATTTCACCCACGCTTCTGTTTCTGCTCTTCTGTGCCATTATGGTATGGCTTACAATGGTTATGCTGCGATCTGCGAACATGTACGATATGGAATAAGGCAAGTTGAAATGAAAATGCAAGGGGCGAACGAGAATAAGACAGGGAACGGAACGGTTGGGCGAGCGTAAGAGCCTTCCATGCTAAGAACTGTACTTACTAAAACATGTAAATTCGTAAAGGCGCTGTGCGGAAATGTTCGTCTTTTACCCCCCTTCCTACTTTAACGGCAATCCCAAGCAGCATGGCAGCGTATTATTCTTCTAAAAATTTTCAAGTTCATAAATATTTTCGGAATGTTCTTTGTAACTTATAATGTTTTCAACCATTCCAATGGATTTGCCAGCATATTTTCGACAGCGTTCGCATTCAATATCGATTTCAGACATTCATGAATGATTTCAACATTAAACGATTATCAGGGCAAAAACGTGTGCTATACGAAAAACTTTCCTTTTATCACTAATATGCTCGTATATCGCACCAACTTTTCGGCAGCCGTTTATTATTCGATATTTTTGTTATTTGCTGTACTGCTGCCACAGTTCCCATTCGCTTTTCGCTAGTACCGAAGCGAATGTTGCACGCGCGATATTTCTCTTTGAATTTCCGCGAATTGTCGCGTGTGTAATCATATCGAGTTTATACGACAATGCAATTTTCCCTGTTGGGAAAAATAGCTGAAGCCTTTTTCAACATACCTACATGCACTTATATTTACATTATCGTATCAATGTCGTCGTAATGCGTAGCGGCAGCTCATAAAAACCCACGCAGTTTTTCACACGGCCGACCAATATTTTGGGAAAGCATACATTTCCATATAATTTTTCACTTTTTAGGCTCATACGCTTCATTTGACTTTACGTGCTTGTCATATTTATGAATTTAGGCATCAACAAATGCTCTGTTTTCATTTAATTATGCGCATTACAAATCCATAATTGATTTGTTCTCCTGTTATATAAAATTTTGTAATACAAATCTTTATTTACGATTTGCATATTCAATTTCTTATACCAAGTAAAAAATATTTTCGGTCAAAATGTCTGTTGATGGGGACTTTATGTAAAGTTACTATGGCAACAGTAAAGCCAACTAATGCATATATTCATGAGTATTGCAACTTATTTGAGTATTCAAAGTGATTCGCAGTGAATGGAAAACTCGCGACTTGCGTGCTGATGCATTTCCGATAGCGCATCAACAGAGCGACTATAGCAACTATCCGAAAATAATAGAAAAAGAATGAAATAATATTGCATCAAGAAATTGACTTGTCGCAAACAATTTTTTATACTTTCCTCTTTCGATTAGCATTGGTTATATTCGTATATTTTCTTCTTTTACTTCTCTACAGCCGTACAGGAATGCATCGCATCTTCTTCTCTGTACATTTTATTAATTTATTGCATTATTCCAACTTTATTTATATTGCAACGATCACGTGTGTGATTTGAATATTTAAAACAAACACTTGAGTAAATGTTGCACTAGATATAAACGATATAAGTTATAGTGTAATATTTTCGTGGCTCGACGAGGCAAAAGCCAAACGGGCGTTTACTACGAACTCGGCCTTCTTTTTCTCAAGTAGGTACATGTAATATATTGAGAAACAGAAACGTGTTACTTATGTTAGTGGTAAATTTATCACGCAAGCAACCATGAATCATTCGGCTTTAAGAGAAAAGGAAGCAAGAGAAATAAGCAACGGAAGAGTAAAAAGCAGTGAGGCAAGTGGAAATGAAAGAAAAATTCAGCGTCCACGCGAATTTTCTTTCATTTCATTCCGACAGTTTGTTTCTCTTCATTTTTATATACTTAAATGTTATGTTTTAACATTACGTAATCACAATTTATTTTAATTAAGTACCTTGATTAATGTTTACAATAAATTTAAATCCTTGGACTAGCAAATATGCTAATTAAGTAAAAATAAATTGAGACCGGCGAGAAGAAGCAAGTTGATTTTTCTATACATTTCCAATCCCGACGATGTACAGGAATACATAAATAAGTAAATAAATAAACAAATTTTAGGTATATAAAGCAATGTCTCTCTATTTACACTCGGTTGGCTAAAACCGTTTTAGCATCCACAGACAGTCTTGATGGTATTTGCTGCAGCTTACAGGATGTAAAACCGCCAATTCAAAAAGGGGTCGCGTTATTTGTCGTTGCCTTTTTATCGTCTTCGTTATTCGCACGTTGTTAAATCATTCGATGCTTATTGAATCAGTCATTCGTTTATTTGTAAACCGCGGTAAGCGACGAAATCAATATGAACCAAATGAACCATTTTCTAATGCCTTTTCAATTATTTTAACTTTAATTTCCAGATATTTGTCCAGATATTTCCAGCCAATCTATCTATTTACCTTAACCGTAACTATATATGTGTGTTGGAGTCAAGTACCCAGTATCCGGGGTTATATAATTCATGAATGCATATATGCAGTGTAGTCGCGATTATCCGGATTATTAAATGTTCCGGATAACCGAGTCAATCAGCAGCAGCACTGACTATGTATTACAATTTAGGTGCATAAAAACACTTGCATAATATTTTCTCCCTACTTTATAGCCACTATACGAAAAGAGGCCATACGTGAAGTTCCGGATAACGGGGGACCCGAATAATCGCGACTACTGTCATTTAATGTCATTTAAAAGTTTGACAACAATGAATGGCATATATTGGATGACACATCAGCAAACCAACGAACAATAAGCATCATTCAGGAAGCCCCTGAATTATTTCCTATATCAAAAAATGATGAATTCTTTTAACCAACCATGCTTGTGTAACAGTGAACACTCTCAAGGGATCGCGTCCATAATCCAACAATTGCAAAACCGACAACCCAGCCTAATCAATTACACCATCGACTTCCTTTACTTTAAAACTTAGCCTGCGCTTTTCAAGAAAACACTCAATTTAATGAAGTGTTTAATTGCCTTTTGGTATAACACCTCAAGTACAAATGCATTTGTAAGATAAGTTAAGTAGAGCTAAAGATCTCCAATGGCATGCTACGACATCGACAGACATCACGAACTACCACCACGTCCACACACAGCACCAGCCTTTCTTAATTCTCCATCAAATCCTATAGTTTAGTTTGGGACTTAGTGCTTTAAGCTAATAGGATTCACAAGGCCGATATCTTTGAAGTAATGATTAACCAAACTATGTATAATGGAACCTTCTCCGCTTCTCGCTATCGACCAAATGGTGTTTCATCGCTTCGGACCTAGATATGGATTAGTTGATAGTTCCTAACTAAACAATAGGCTTTGGATCACTTATAATTTGTTACCACTTTGTTAGGTATACCACAGCCCAATATCTTCATTTTAACATTTCGTTATCTTTACTAATTTATTTGTTTCCTTTTTGGAAATTACGAAAAAAGCATTGGTTGACTGAAAGCTATAATTATCATTTAAAAGTTGAAGCATTGCACGAGTGGAAACCGTATACATTGAGTGGAGTAGCTAAAGACGCGTCGCGTCGTTGAAGAGCAAACTGATGATCGAGAAGTAAGTTTGTCGTGGCTATTATTTTCCCCTGATGTGTTTACTGAAGCCGAGTGCCTACACACAGCAATCCCCATTTCCCTGGTGAATGCGAAGGGCTCTCAAAGTCTACGCAAGAGAAAGTCGGCCGGCCTAAGGGCAATGCGCAATCGAGTGTACTCTTACTTCCTGATGACAATGCAGACATCAAATTCCGCAGCAAATAGCTTTACAATCTGTTTATACACTGTAGATATAAAACTTGGCTCATTTGTGCTCGGGGTCAAGGCTCAATATATATTGTTATGTTTCAAAATTGCTACGGATGAATTTTCAAATGTAACGTTGCATTTCTTATAAATTGTGTCAGCATCGTTCGTTGCTATGTTAACTAATTCCTTTTCTTTTATTCATCTGCAGGTCGCATGGATTCATATAGATCGTCAAATGATCCTTACGATACACCGGCATGTAATATCGCGGGTGCCGAGGTTCAGTATCACACACGATAGCGCTAAGACATGGCTTCTGCACGTCAGCAGTGTTCAGCAAGAAGACCGGGGTTATTACATGTGCCAAGTCAACACGAATCCCATGATTAGTCAAGTCGGATATCTGCAAGTAGTCGGTAAGCATCACTTACTCAATTACGAAAAGCAAGACACGTCTTGTCTTGTCTTGTCTTGTCACCGTCACCGTCATCGGTATAAATGCTTCAGCATCAGCGCTCCACGCTCGTATTCAATTAGACGCGCCAACGGTAATAACTATTTATCTTTTCTCATTTCGGCATTTGCAGCATTGTCGAGGCCAAAGCCATGTTATTTTCAACATACCTATACAGAAGTTTATTGTCTGGCTAAATTAGGGTTAACGCAATAAGTGGATTAATCGACTTCTTTTCTCGTCTAGGACTCGGAGTTGAGATCAAATCAAATCCCAATCGCCCTATGCCTATGCATATACGACGCCACGGACTAATTGTCTTTTATTTTATTTTATTTCCAGTGCCGCCAAATATTTTGGATGCAGAAAGTACTCAATCAACAGTAGCTATACGTGAAAATCAGAATATCAGTTTGACTTGTAAGGCTGATGGCTTTCCTACACCAAAGATCATGTGGCGACGTGAAGATGGTCAACCCATTTCTTTTGAACGTCGGAAGAAGGGTGAGAGAACGAGTGAGCATTAAACCTTTTTTTAATCATATTTATATATAGAAAATATCCCTTATTATGCTTCAAACCTTTTGCAATTTGTCATCATTTATCCTTCCCAGGCACCGAACAAACGTCTTGGAGCAATGAAAATGTTAAAAAGTTATGCTTCCTCCGTGTTGCCTCTTCATATATGGCAATATTAAATATTTATAGAAGGTAGCTTAGGTTTGGATGAAGAAGCCTATAAACATATTTCACCGTCCAAGGTCTTTAAACGCTTTATACTTGAGAGAATTTAAAACGACATAGGGGTCTACCCAAGCAATCTTTTGCATAATGTAAAGTTTGCGCTTTAATTAAACCCCTGAAAACCAAAAGTATGAACAGTGTGCATATATGTTTCCTGCTGTTATTATCTTAAACTTAGGCCAATCCCAAAAGACAGCAATTTATTTTTTGTCTTTTGTCAACATTTTTCAATACTAAATTTTTTTTATGCGGATTGTTTAATGTCAAAACTGCGGTATATGCTAAACTATGGTATTTGTAATTAAGATGTGGGTAATAATGTTGGATTTTCGTTTGAAACGACTGAATATAATGAAAATGCATGCCTGGTGTGTTCTGTGCTTGAATAGAACGGAAAGGAAGAACCGTAATGTTAGTAGTGATGCCATGCCGATAGAGAAGCTAAGTTGAGGCGAGCATTGTGGCATTAGAGTTTAGTTCAGTTCTCTATCTCTGAATGGAATGGTTTGGGTTTGAGAATACATCCGATTGTAAAGTAAGTAGACAAACGGCCGAGCCAAAGGAGTCTTTAATTAACTCCCGACGACCTGGAGGAATTTTGAGCACCTCCGTCTTGGAATTTCTTCACGCTTTGTCAATATTAAGCAATTCGATTAAATCGCGGCTTTGGTAAACCGTTTCGAATTTATGTGAATGCAATTATTCGCTTCATTTAGTGCAGCGGGCAGATGTAGCATAAATAATACAACTAGGGATTCTAGACGAAGAATTGTAAAGTATTTGAAGGAAAGGTGAATACTTTTATTGTAGCAAATGCTGCGCGATTCCATCCATTCCCTGGCTACCCTGCTAAATATTGCAGCAGCTAATCTAGCACTGGAGTGCTGAGTTTGCGCGGTGGAAGTGTAGACGCGCCATATCATACACCGACGTTATCATTTATGCAGATAAATTGTAAAATGAGCCCTTTTCTTTTAGACGAACTTTTTTTTCCTTTTAGAATTAAATGGAAGTAAAAATAAAAAGATTTTTTCTGCACCTATTCAGTTATATGGTCATTATTAGCATTTTTTGAGTGATTAATGGCACCTAAAAATCACTACCGTGAGTTATGGATTTTCATAACTCACTACCGTGAGTTATTGATTTTCATAAATCACTGCAATTAAATAACATTGATTGCGTATATTGGTAGATCATTTAAAGTTCAACAAATTTGAAGTCACCGATCCAACTTATCTATATGATCTAAAATTTCGAAAGAACCCGAAGAATTCCGACCATAGCTCGATGTGAATCGCCCGCCATATTGTTTCACTTGTCAGTTAGTGATCGTTCGTTGCTTCATCGAGAAATCAGAATTT
>JARJEB010011934.1:0-11238 GCA_030264535.1 Liometoxenus newtonarum | reverse complement strand
TCCGTTGACCCCAGATCAAAAGTCGGCTTTTTGGTCTGATGCGTGTGTTTGTGTGTGTTTCTGTGTGTATGTGAACAAAATTGCGGGCAAACCAAGCATCGTATCGGACTGAAATTTGGCATCTGGGCAGCTATTCCTCCCGATTGAATTAATTAAGTTGAAAGCATAAGTTGAAAATGTAATAAATAAAAATTTGTTCGAGTTGCGTTGTATTGGTATGTATTTCTTAATACACTTAATCCACGTATAATCCACTTAATCCCCAAGAAAAGTTGATGAACAGAAATTGAAAACCAGACCAAACTGCTTTTCATGTGGATTATGTGTATTAACTAGATTAAATGTGGATTAAGTAGATTATATGTGGATTAAGAAATACATACCACCTTCCAGCCATCCACATTCCATGTTAAATCTCCATCTGCAGATGGCGTTCGAACCGGCTCATTGCCTCTATAGGTACTTGCAGTACTACGCAGAAACACAAATGTTTTTCAAGAACATGATTTTGATAAAAATGGCAACATCTTTTCTTCCGTGAACAGTTTCTTTTTCTGTGGCGTGACCAGGATGCCACATATATTCATAATAGTTATAATTTATAAGTTATAACACTTGAGAAATATATTTTGCATCGAGTTGTAAATTTAATTCAGACATCACTTTCACTCGGATCACGATCGCATCCCATCAACATTTTGTTGATGCAATGCAATCATCGTTAATTTCGGACTTGCGGTTCGTCTTTATCTTTTCACCTCTTCACATCTTATTCTCAAAGCGGAAATCAAAAAACTTGACGTTAAAAGATTAACTAGTTATTTAACTTATATAAATTGTTGTTTTTTTTTTTTGTAAATGCAAATTGTCTTTATATAAATTGAAAATTAAATTAAAAACATAATGGATATTCTTTTTTAATGTCCAGTCTATACATAAATTTAATCGTTCAGGCATTTTCGTTCGTAAGACATAAAATGAAGTCTGTTTTTTGTGTTCATTTCTAATGGTCATTATACCTAAGTTTTTGGGTTAATGTTATATCAACATATGTACGAGGAAATTATTAACAAATTGATATACCTATTTGTAGGTAAACGTAAGCAGAAACGAAAGATGATTGAAGAAATTAAGAAAAAAGAATTAAATTACATATTGTAAGTTTTGTTACAACGCTATGAACGTGCGTGGTTCGTAAAAAAGGGCTTAAAGAAAGCCGAAAATTATGGGTTAAAAAATAATTACAAAACTAGGTATGTGAAGAAATATTCCTTCAACTATAATACCCATATACAGATTACCTAAATAGATTAGAACTAGAACACGAAAGTACTAAAAAGCCGGCTCGGCTGATCTTGAAGATGAGGATGAACAAATTATGTGCTGAGAATATGAAATTATTTCACATAAAGGTGATGAATGTATTAATGATTTTAATCGTTGATGTACGAATTAGGTACAATCGAAATCTGTAGGTGTTTTAATTAAGACTTGAATTAGAAGTTGCTCATCCTACAGAATATTTGATTTATAATTTTTCAGAAATTAAATTTTTACCTGACTGGAAATCGAACCCAGAACCTCTGCATATCTAGTGCATAGTTCTACCAATAGTACTATTAGTGAGCCTTTGTTAATCGATTAACTATTTGGTCAATTAAGTTCTAGAAATATCATTAATATGGTAATTATTAAAAAAATTCGGTGCGTTAAATTCGCATCGCACAACATTCTGGCCAAATACATTACGAGTTCGTAGAACTCGTCTACCTTAAAAGTAATTCTGATCGTAAAGTGGGAATTGATTAATTTGGACGTTTTGGCCTACAAGTAAAGGTGTCTTCTTTACCAGCCGATTTTGTTTGTTTTTACTCCAAGTTCAACTGGGAGGGAGAGATTTGCCAGATACCAAATTTAAGCCCGATACGATGCTTGGTTTGCCCGAAATTTTGTACACAGACACACACGCACACACATCAGACCAAAAGCCGATTTTTGACCTGGGTCAACGGATTTCCACGAATCAGGGAAAAATAAGACTTTAATTTTTTTCATGATCACCTTACTTTCCTATACCACCATACCTTCGGTATGTGGCCGGAAAGTAAAAAAAATTACAAGGGGATAAAAAATATTATTGGATAATAAAAAGGAAGATTTCGAAACTTCAAATTAATTTACGATGTTAACAAGTTAATAAAAAAGATAAATAAATTCTTATACCTATATAGGTAGTTTATCTAAGTACGTAATAAATTCTATTCGATTGTGCAACGCAGACCAAATTCGGCATCTCTTTATCAACAGTAAATTTTACAGCCCTCTCCGATTAATTTCAATGCGTGTGACGCTAATGAAATTAATTGCGCAATTATCGCAACGGCATACCGCGATGGCGATACCGAGCATGCATTCCGTTCTACGTTAAGGTTAAGATCAACGAAATGCGATAACGCCAATAAATCTGTCACAAAATCAAACGCACAATATTGTTGTAAATAAATTGCTAGGCGTTTGATTCGTTCTGCCGTTCTTGCCATATAGGTACATTTTGTATACATATATACCTAATCTAATAACGACGTTCTTTTGTTAGTGTGACGTGACGTTGTGCAACTGACTAATTAGAACGAAACAACATCAGCAATAAACGATGAAAGAAAGAATGAAAGAAACGCGTCAAGTGTAGTTTATTGTATATTATAGAGTATAGTCTAAAGGTCCGTTCAGAATAGGAATAGGAAAAGTATTGCGCGAGAAGTATGAGATTGAAGTGCGTATTCGCACTAAGAACCATCAAAATCGTGAAAACTGCGATTTCCGAACATTCGAAATATTTTTTTTTCGAATATTCGCATTGTGAGTTTGGTTTGCTTTGGTTTGGTTTGGTTTTTGACTGTTACCAAATCAAACCAAACTCAGATCATGTAAAATTTTAAAGGTCGAATAGTCTAAATCCATATTTCTTGCAATAGCGTCACTTCTGCTTTTTGCGTGAATTCTGAATGGGCCTTAGACTGACTCTAAACAGGCCTTTTTTTTTGAAAGGCATATATCTATTTAAAATAATTCTTGATGCTAGTAAAACTATATGGATATGTCTAGGCAAGTCGTCATCGATACTGATATAATGAATAACGTTACCAATTAATTTCGAAATGTATAAAGTGAAACGGATTAAAATCGTTTGTAGCATCAGGAGTGCGTTTGGAAACCTTCTCTTTCGGTAAGGTGATCACGACTAGAGTTACTCGTAACAGGCTACTAAACCCATAAAAGTTTCCGAACCATGAAATAATACAATTAGTAAAAAATTATCTTGGCAGAGAGAGAAATCCACAAATAATTTCTTCCGGAAAATCCAATGTTGTATGAATTGGAATGATCGTTTTCAGTTTCACGTGTCTCTAATACGCAAGTCGACTAACTATTATCGTCAGAAAATAACATAACTGAACAAGTTTCCGAATAGTGAAAAGTGTTTCCGAACGGCAAATTCTTACCGGTAGTTAGTACTCGAGGAGTGTTTCCGAACGCACTCCAGTTATGGTATGCTACAATATAACATTGATGGTGATGGTGATGGGTTTCTTCTATTTTAGAAATTAAATGGGCGGACATATTTTCGATTTATTATTGTTTTCAACTCGTAACTTGCCATTCAGCAAATAAGATATTTGATTTTATCCCATATTTATTTTATGTTTGATATTTATTTGTAGGTATAGATTTGAAGTATAGAAACGAAAATGCATTTTGAACGATCATCAATTACATAATTAATTAAATTTGTGCCCTTTCAACGCGCTTATCATCATCCAATTATAAAGATAATTTATTAATTAATAATTTTTGCTTCTTTATACATGCCTGGAGAAAAGTTCAGAGGCTCGATAAGCATATTAAATATGTTGATGCAAAATAAGAACAACAAAAATGGTTATGTTACATTAAGTTGATGGTGCAGGAAAAATAGAAGAAGTTGCAAGAAATAGATTTAGTCGACGTCGTCGATGAAGGAAGCAGTGGTTCCTAAACTTTTTTTTGTGATTCACGGTTTACTCAATATTCCAGCATGAAAATAATTTGGAAAATATTTTCGTTTCGCGGCACCTCCGTAGACCAGGACGGGCGCACAGTTTAGGAAGCACTGGTACATAAAGTAAAAGCAAAATTGATGTTTACATCAACATTCAACTGGCAATCAACATCATTATCACATGTAATCAATCATCTCATCACTATGGGCTAATTTAGAGGTCTCGGTCGTTGTAAATGCATGCAGCAAAATGTTGGTACTTATAATATCGACTGTTGTTCAAGTTGAAAAGAGATGAATTACCACCAAGCATATATATTTGATTGTATGTTGCATATCATCCAAAGAAAGGAATTAAAATACAAAATGATTTGTTTGAAAAGAACGGTGATTTTTGGATAAAAATAAGAAATGTTACTGTAAAAACCCGAATATTGGTAAATACAAAGTTCTACCAGTCAGATCTTAACCAATGTAATTGTTTTACCAGCCGTGGTGCTATCGATGATGGTTATTTTATATTTGACACAAGCAATAATACTATTTCTACTGAATTTCTACTGATATGCAGAAAACCTAGGATTGACCGGTAAATTCTAGGATTTGACAAATCTGACTGCATTTATCGGTAAACCTAGGATTTACTAATATTCGAACTTTTACAGTAACATACTGATTGATCAAAAATGAATGATATAAAACGGTGAAACTGTAGTCTATCAATCGGCACAAAGTCAAATAAAATTCAATGCCGTTATTGGCATAACCTCAAAATACAATCTTGTCGCAAATAAGATCACTGAACATTCAAAACTTTAACTTTTGGCAAATGTTGGTAAACTAATCTAAAGGGGATTTTTAGTTCCAAATTACAACTCTGGATGTACAAGCAAACCAACTTGATGCCATTATTTTTTGATCGCTCTGTATCATCAGATTGTTTGTTATATGAAGATTAATTGTTTCGTGGTGCTGTTTGCCCTATACAAGATATACACTTGACGATACAATTTTTGCGATATAATCTTAAATGTCTAAGACTATGCTAAAAATGCTAAGCAAAAAATCTAATGAATAGCAAAAAAGAAGCAACAATATTCAATTGTCTGACTTCTTCTTTCCTCTTGTCGAATTTGTCGAAAAATAAGTATCCATTTAATGATTCCATTCAACGTGTCCCATCAATCTTGCCAAATTACAATACATAGGATAAGGATCCAAATGTGTCACAATGTTATACAAGGGAGACGCGAAAGTGTAAGTCAAAACTTAAAAATGATATCGCGAATTACAATACTAACTTAATCTTGTGTTTTTTTTTAAAGTTTTTAAGTTTATTTAAAACTTTTTGGTAGACAGTATTTAGTAATACAATATAAATTTTATACTGCGTTCGCCGAACACATTCAGTAAGTTCATTGCTATATTAGGCTCTTTGATTGCGCAGTACATATACAGTTTCACATGTGAGACATTAAAAACAAGCACGAGAATTCAAAATGATGAAACGATGTCGGTTAGAAGCACGAACTTCAAACTTGACATTAACCTGTTTGACAAACACGTGCATACGAGTTGCGTGAAACAAGCTTACCAATAGCAACAACCCATTCAAATTTGACGCGTATTTGTGGGAGGAGCACTTACTAAATGCGTTCGCCGAACGCATTATTTAATAGTTATTGACATTTTGATTAGAATGATGTTTTATGATGAGGATGACATTAGTTTTTAATTACTTACTTTACTTTTCCATTCAATATTTTATTATACAGGTTTCCACAGAAAAAAACTGGATATATATCAAGTTATATATAATGCCGGATTAAGGTTTTCGGGAGCGCTTCGACCAAACGAAAATTACGGTGACGGAATTTCCAATTACGGATAATCCGGCACTGTCAATCAAAACACCGTTGTTTTATAAGACTTGAATTAATAGTTGCTTATCGTACAGTATATTTTAATTTACATTCATAACACTTTTTAGAAATTAAATATTACAGGAAAATTCTCTCTCTTTCACCGGGAGTCGAACCCGGACCTTCTGCATATCTAATGCATATACCATGAAGGAGCCGTTATTATAGGAAGACATTAATCATATTTTTAGAAATTAAATATTACAGGAAAAATTCTCCCTCTCTCACAGGGAGTCGAATCCAGACCTTCTGCATATCTAGTGCATAGTTCTACAACTTGAACTATGAAGGAGCCGTTGTTATCGGAAGAAGTGTCTCTTATTCAAATAATAAAGACTCTCTCATAGTTCAATTGGTAGAACATGGCCTAGGTATGCAGAAGATCCGGGTTCGACTCCCGATGACAGCGAGGTCTTTTTTCAAATATTTAATTTCAAAAAATTATTATAAATGTAAATTAAAATATACTGTAGGATAAGCAACCCCTAATTCAAGTCTGATTCAAATTCGTACATTAATGACCTTCTTCTATCCAGGTCCAGTGTTTTCATTAGAACAACCTGTATAATTATTATTCGTGCAGAAGCAAATGCAGATAAGTAACTCACCTGAAACAAAAGAAAGAAAAAATGAACTAATGTAGTGATAAACGTTGCTTAAGGTAAGAAATTTGCATAAATTATTAATAAAGTCCTGTTGATTTAATGTCAAACTCAATGTCAAGATAATTTATATACAGGGTTATTCAAAATAACCGGAACACATAAACAACTTTTAAACGGTTAATAAATTCGAAGTATTTGTTAAGGACGCTTTGGTTCGTAGATTTGTTTATAAATAACTATTTCTTTGAATTTAATAGTAAACTATTTAATTTTAGGTATTTTACTTTGTTGACTCATGATTTTGATGAAAAAGTAAAATTACGTAAATAAGTAATGAATGCACGCACACACAGAAACAGGTACAAATTTGAACTTGTAGACCTCCAACATACCGTACGGCAATAAGCCATCACTTCACGAACGTAATGTGTCGGTGCAATGGTTAAATATTTATGATTAAAGTGTTTGGTATAATTCATACAATCTGAATGATAGCGACCGTCGTGTTTTATTTGCGATGAATGCGCGAAGCAGCCGTAACCACTACACATAGAAATAGATTAGGTATGTATACCTAGAGACTAGAGAACGATGGAATAAGCGTGAAAAGGCAACGAGCAACGAGGTATGGATGTGGAGGGAATATTATAAGAAGAATGAACAACGACGCCGCAGCCGCCGGCCGAGATGTTATGGGAACACGCGTGTCCGCTCTGGGCGCAAACTATCTTCCGTATCATGTGGGTGGCTACACACCATTGTTATATTACAAATGATATTTCATGCTACACATCGCTTATTAAGGCGATAACGCTGATATCCGCACGATGTATAAGAATTAAAAAAAAAAAAAAACAACAACAACAAACGATAAAAATTGCGCGCTAGCTAAAAGCGCCGCTAACGAATCGCCATTGAACAACGGCACGTTCTCAGAAAACGATGATGCGAATGATTTTGCGATTGTTGATGAATTGCGAAGGCGCCGGTCACAATCGACAATCAGAGGTCATAAAAAGTTCAATATTCCGATGATGAATATTTTAATCATAGGATATAGTGCTTTGTATTATCGTTGGATATCAATTAAAGAAACAAAGGTGTAATCGATCATAGGCAAAATTGAAAATTCAAAATATTCATAAAAATACGTAAATTTTGCGTGAAAGTAAAATTTACATATAAGACTCCATGAAAGTGGTACAACGAACTCATTAATATCGATTACTAAATGACTAATGGCAAACGAACAATATCCGCATTCATACAAAGAAGTAAAATCATGCAAACTCATAAAAAAAAGGCTCGTAAAACAGATTTGTAAATGTGTCGCACTGTCGCTCATAAAACAAGGAATTTTTCAACAACTTGGAACAAAACAAGAAAAATTGGTGGCAACGACAACGTCCAAGTGTCTGCTCAGATTTTAAATGATTGACATTTAGTTGGCGGCGTGAGAGTAAATATGCGAAAATAGGTTAACTAGAAGTCAGTCATTTATAATCACTCTGTATATTTAAACCAAACACAGGCTTTGCTCAAGGAGTCGAAGAACTATATTGTAGATTGTTGGCTTACGCCACAGCACCTAGGCCACTTAGTTGGGCCCGAAACACAACATCCATGGTTCCCAGACGAGAGAAATTCGTGAAAGGAAACTCTCGCCCGGATGGGATTCGAACCCATGGTCTGGCGGTGAGCGAGCATCGTACCTGAATACTCCACCCACTCGACCACAGCGGCCCCAAGTCGAAGAACTAAAGAACAAGAGGAAACATTGATAATTCATGAAACAGCTCAGCATTAATCTTATCGGGGTGTTGAAGTATACATCGCACCGACGAATACTTACTTACTTATACGAATATAAGTGTGCGCAGGCACACGCCGTTAAACAGATAATGACCACTTTTATATCTTTCGGCCGCATAACACTATATACCTAGAATTTACCTTTCAACGGTTCTACGTACTTATTTATAGTTGGTATAGTAATTTTTGAAAAGAATATTTGTTGAAGAGAAAATAGGAAGCGAACCGACCGACTATGCTAAATAAAATGTTCACTGAAAAGAAATATTTAGGCTACTCCTTATAAGAGGGCGCTGCGCGCATACACCGATTTCTATTGGTCTATTTATATTTGCCTCGCTTTTTTGGCGGTAGACCACTCCCCAACTTGACAATTGCTCACAGCAGACCCAATTCTAGCCACGATCAAGCAAATGTAAAAAGTAATGCGGAAAAGTACTGTGATAACAAAACGAAGCTGTGCGGGAAAGTGACAAACTGCGTCAGTGTCATGGCAGTTTGTGTCAAAATCGTTTTATTAATGTTCCGAGAGAGAAATGTGGCCGAAGGAAATGCATAACGCTATTGGAAACCATTCACTTTCACACTTTCCAAACTTGTAAGGTAAACTACTATACCTAAACACTAAATAATATATGTCATTTTGCGATAATATGAAAGTACATAAATTATACCTATATATTTTCGATCAACATGATCCCTAAATAAGGTGAGAGTAGAAAATATCTAATATCTAAATCCGAAGTGACACACCAACGAACCTGTGCGGTGTGCATGGGAGTTTGTTAAGACTTGTTTTTGCTTGCTGTAGTTTGATAACTACGGTTCGGTTCATTGTTCGCTGGCTGGCTTAACAAGACTCGTAAACTTTGAACGTATTGAAATGAGACATTCAGATAGATAGATAGATATATTGACCGTTTTTCGATGTCACTTATATTACTCAGTCGAGGAGATAAGGACAGGTATAACACGCATGCAAATTGAGGAAGTAGGCACCTCTTAATAATTTTCATACGAAATCAGAGTGAATTACATAATGGAGCGAACTTGGCGTAGGCGATCGAACTTGATCAATATATACAACTTCCTTGTCGTTTTTAATGGGACATCGAATGAAGTGCACCATAGTAAACGATGAAAAGTCAACAAACAGTTCAATTCAGAGTTTGTTTTACATTTTAAGCATTAAATGTCGAAACGAAATGACATGAAATGAAAAGGTAAACAAATTAAAAATAACTGATGTATTTGTTAAAATTTGTTAGAATAAATGTGGGAGGTAGATAATGTATTTGAATTAAGGCGGTAACGATATAAAACGAGAGTGGTCGAAGATTTTGACAGATGTCAAGGGTAAATGGAGGACAAAGCGAAGTTGACTGGGCGGGAAATATGCAAAAGAGCTTTTGAGAAGAGAGGTTGTATGTACTTCAAGTATAGTAGTGAGAAGATATATTAGCCATTCTAATAAGACGTTAGGTTCTAGGTCCTCCCCTTTCTACGGCGCAGAGGCGTCTCCTGGCTTCTAGTTCCTTCTTGTTCATGAAGTTTTCTCCGAAAATAAATATTTAGCTGGGTGTTTAGTAAGAGTCTGACATTGGCTACGGGCTGGAGTCGGTAGTTATCCTTTGCAGGATTCTCCCACCTACCGAAAAAAAAACGTCAGGTCACAAACGTTAAAATTTTGCTCGTTGAGGAAAACATAGGGCTGACGCTGCTGACATCTCCTGTACGCCAATATGGCGTTGTCGCGAATGCGTCGCATAACCAATAATGTGTTTAGACAGCTTCAGACATCATGTCTTCATCCAAGAGCAAGCGAAATGTGGAAGTTATTTGAGTAGTAGATATTAGCGGGTTCTGGCTCAATTTTGTGGTGGAGGGCGGAGGCCGTCCTCCTTCGCCACGCCATTTATCGACGAATAACCAAACCAACCCTCCGCCACGCATGCGCAACACAGGGACAGAACATCAAATAAACACTGAATGTTAAAAACATTGTTGTTATGAACATCATATAAACACTCTTTTTAACATACAGTGTTTATTTGATGTTCATAACAACACTGTTTTTAACATAGTGTTTATTTGATGTTCATAACAACATTGTTTTTAACATACAGTGTTTATTTGATGTTCTGCTTTTGTGTTGCGCATGCGTGGCGAAGAGTTGGTTTGGTTATTCGTCGATAGATGGCGTGGCGGAGAAGGACGGCCTCCGCACTCCACCACAAAATTAATCCAGAACCCGTTAATATCTACTACTTATTTGAATGAAGATTATTGTAACGTGGAGAAATAAGACAGATTGTTTAGCAGGAAATGTTAGGACTATCTTGAGGTCAGACAAAAAATTTCCCCTCGGAAAAAAAAATTTTCTTTCTTATATCTTGCAAATTGGATTTACTAAGTGGTTTAGAAATGAAACTATTATCAATTGAATTTGCAAGTGTTCATCGTTCATCAGGTAATATTAAATCTTTTAAACTCTTTTTCTGTAAGTAGGTATATTGAATTGCTGGTTGCTGGCATAATTGAAAGTTCAATGAAATTGTATTTTCCACTTTCCTTGTTGTATAAACTAGATACTTACATTGTTGGTTGTTGGTTGAATAGTCAGGTACGTGAACCTGACCGATCAACCGAGAATCTTGCAACCTGTGCACAATGCTATGCTGTATGAAATTGTGAACGTATTATTAGATATATAAAATTAAATGAAAAACCCAGGCTAAAGTATTACGCAACCGAAACGATCTTTCTCAACAATCAAGAAATACTTGTCATAACAGAGCAACAGCCAGGAGACAACTGCATAACTATACTACTATACAAATGAACTGATGTGAGTTTGAAA
>JARJEB010011919.1:0-10704 GCA_030264535.1 Liometoxenus newtonarum | reverse complement strand
AGTAATTTGTATGATCATGCCGTTACTGTCAGTGTCAATTTTGCTCCTTGTCATAATTTGAATTGATTGTTCATCAATCATGTACACAATTGAAGAAAAGGTAGAAATAATAAAAATGTGTCTGCGGACTGTTCGCGATTTATTTTCCGTAAAATCACCCGTCCGTCGGTGTTCCGTTAGCCATACAAATCCACACTGCCATGAGTTTGACTCGTTTATTTACCGTCGAACATAGGAACATAGCACATGCTAAAATAAAACATGATAAATAATCGCACGGTATGTATAGGTAGGTATATGATATTTCGATGGCTTTTGACTTGACGTCATATACATAAATGCAGTAAAGCACTATCAAAAGCACTTTAACTTCCGGTTTCCTGTTTACGAACTGTTTAGAATACAGATAGAGATCATTATGATTAGAAATTGAATTGATGGTGTAGTGGAACACTACTAAAATCAAAAATGAAAACTAACCATCACGATATGTCACCAAATATATGAACATTTTTATCGTTTTAATAAAAAAGTAAACTTAGTGACAATTGCTCTCGTTTAGTCCCAAATTATACCCACTATCGAACCAAATTAAAAAGTAATGCGGAAAAAAGTCCTAACTATGGTAACAAAACACTTTTCCACACAGTTTCTTATCGAATATGTCATGTCAAGTGTCTGCGTCAGTGTCATGACCGTTTGTGTCAAAATCATTTTATAAATATTTTATTAATTTTCCGATGGAAAATTGTGGCCGAGGGAAAAGCGACTGAAAAACATTCATTTTAACACTCGTGCAATGTGCAGCACTCGACTTTGTCTCGTGCATCAAATTATCGCACTCGTTCAATACTTTCCCAGCTTGTAAGGTAAACTACTATTTATGAGTATATTGTATTTAAATGTTTCTGAAACTTTTCTTCATTATGAATCCTCTCCCTCTTCATTCGTGATTTAGTTATAATTAAATTGTTCAAAATTTGAATCCTAACTACTTGAATTCTTGAATAATTCATACACATTAATTGATTTCGCTTAACTATTTATTAAATGTCTTTCGTGTCGCCTTTCATTGCTTCAACTTTCATCATTCTCCTGCTGTAACTTTAATATCTAATATTACAAGTGAGTCGATTATTCATTTCATACAGTTACAGCATGAAAGAAAATCGTAAAAACTTAAAATATTTTCTACCCACAGCCACATAAATATGCAAGTATTTGTGACGATGCGGTGTGGTTCAGTGACAATAACATCAATAGGCGTATTTCTTTGTACCTAACTTTTCTGACGAGTTAAAGTGAAACTTAAAAAATTGTGGTGGGGACCATGTGCACTATTAATTTCACGAAACCGTTTCTTTGCATCAACGCTTTCACTTTAACTGCCAGAAAAGTTAGTTACAAAGAAATACGCCTTATAACACAATAACCCTTGGTTACTTAACTTGGTGTCACATTTCTTTACGTTTACCGTCTCCATGTTCTTCATATATTTAATTTTTAAGTATAGAAGAAGTTGAGGAGGAGGACGAAGTCAATGCCTTTCATAATTTAAAATTTAAATTTAGTTTTTACGATAATATCAAATCAACATTTCCCTTTTCCCTTCAACTTCCCTCATCCATCGTCAATTACCAACGACTTTCGAGTTTGAATATTATTACATTATCACTTTTGTAATAAAAATGTGTCTGGCTCTGTACTGCAGGGATCGGCAATCTTTTTTTGGATTGCGGGCAACTTTTCAAAGAAAAAATTTTCGGGATTTAATTAAAGTAACAATTTGCAGGAACAAAAATGCTCGCCGCGTAAAAATCAACGGCGGGTAGCAGGTTGCCGACCCCTACTGTTCCTTTTTTGAGATATTTTAAAATAAAGGCTATTTACCTATGAGACATCTGAAATGTGTAATGTTATATTGTTAGAATAGAGAACGTACGATTATTTTGGAAGCCGCAAGGCGTAGCGAGGGTGGGGGAGGCACCTAGAAAATGTAATGTAATATTTATATAATTATTTAAAATATTTATATAATATTATATACCCTTTTTGAGTACAAGATTAAACTTTAAAAAAAATTGAAATTTTAGATTTTGTTATAAAATTTTCAGCATCCCCCTCTAAAAATTCCTGGCTACGCCACTGGGAAGTAGTAAAGTCAAAACTTGCTTGGAAGCAATGTACAGAGTGATTTTAAATAATTGTGAGTAATTCCTAAATAGGTAAAAATAGAGCATTTCACATTCGGACACGGACAACCAACTAAAAATCAATCATTTGCAATCACTCTGTACAAGAATCAGAAACATGAAAATTGAATTAGAGAGATGTGGACTATTTTGGGCACCAATGGTACTCCAGCATAGTCATTTCGTCCGGTTATTATTAGAATAAACAAAATGTCATCTGACTTGATGATTTTCAGTCCTGTTTCAGTCTGCGAGTTAAAGTTTGAATTTGGAGACATTTTTCTCGCACCACCTACGCCTTTTCTTTTCAACTTCCTTATTTATTAATATAAACAAAAGGACATTGTTAGTAAGTATAGGGGCAATAAAGACTAGGACAATTGTCACTTTATATCTGAGAATAATATTTTTCTACACCTATTTAGTTATATGGTCATTATTAGCATTTTTTGAATGATTAATGGTACCAACTCACTACCGTGAGTAATGGATTTTTAGAAATTACTGCAATTAAATAAATAACATTGATCGCGTATTAAAGTTCAACAAGATTTAACGAATTTGAAGTGACCGATCGAACTTATCTATATGATCTAAGATGTCGAACGAACCCGAGGGAACCCGAGAAATTCTATCAATTTCATAACATTGATCGCGTATTTTCGAAGATCACAAGATTTAGCAAATTTGAAGTGACCGATCTAACTTATATATATGATCTAAGATTTCGAAAGAACCCGAAGAATTCCGACAATGACTGTATGTGATCGCCCGCCATATTGTATCACTTGTCAGTTACGTAGCTTCATCGAAAAATCACAATTTGTATTTGTATATTAAAAATAGTGCAAGGTGTAGAAAAAGTATAGTATTATATGCGGCTTGTGGGCTCAAACATCATCTTCGTGAGTAATGGCTATCATAATCGGTCATATAATAATATACTATTACATGACTATGAGTATAAAGATATTAAAAAAACAACAGAATCAAAAATATGGAGCCATAAAATGCAGTAAAATTTTCACATTTTATCGTTGGACAATTTTAAAATTGTGGAATAATAACGAGATAACGAGTCGCTGAATATTAAAAATATAAACGTGTCGCCAAAATCAAAGAAGGCAAAATCACAATAATAAAAGAAGCCATTATTTTTATAAACATGCATGTTCGTACTTTTTACATTTTATTACAGCGCATAAAAATTGTTAATTGCATTGCATAGATAACGTAACATAATCCTCATTTTTGATAAGGACTAACGGAACACTCAAATTTAACAAAAAATAAGTCTTTTTATTAAAATATGACGTTGCTTTTCCAAGAACTTTGTGAAATTGTCAGTTTGAAAGTAATTTTTGGTATTTTTTGTATAGGAAAGTATCGAATTCACCCATCAAAAAAATCGAAGTAGGTTTTTCGTTTTTCGACGGATCTTCCCTGAGTACGAAAAAGTGGTTTTTGGCGTGATCCCCGTGCATGTGTGTGTGTGTGTGTGTGTGTGTGTGTGTGTGTACTTGTAACTTGATTGGTCAAATCATAAATTCATAGTTTTACATTCTTAAAATTACAAATTAGTAACAATCACAATGTACACTAATATAGAATATACGGATAGTTACTAGGGCGACGCTCCAACCTTCTGGCACACCAAATTGACAAATGAAACGTTATATGAAGCATATGAAGGTTAGTTATAAACGAAATAAGTATGTAAAAGGTATACAGGCAGAATGCCTTAAATATGCAGTGGCGGATTTACCATAAGGCGGAATAGGCGGCCGCCTGGGGACCCCGAAGTTGGGGGGTCCCCAAATTAATAGAATTATACCTTCTATACAGAGGGACGGACTGGCCATAAGAGCTTTCGGGATTCGGGAATCTCCCGAGAGGTCGCAGATCGGAGGCCGTGTGGCGGAGATTGCAGATTTAAAAGCTTTTTTGGTCGCCTCATCTAGGATGCGCTCTGCACGGGAGATGTTGATGATTGAGAGCTTTTTTTTAGTCACCTAGCTCGCAAACAGCATTTACTAATATGCAATCGTGAGGCTGCTTACATTTTCGCGAGCCGGTTGCAATTCCCAGTCCGTCCCTGCCCTCTATAACTCCCTTTTTGGGGCTTTGGGGGGCCCAAAAGGCAAACAGCATTTACTAATACGCAATCGTGAGGCTGCTTACATTTTCGCGGGCCGGTTGCAATTCCCAGTCCGTCCCTGCCTCTATAATTCCCTTTTTGGGGCTTTGGGGGCCCCAAAAGGAATGAAACGCCTAAGGCCCCAATCTTGCTAAATCCGCCACTGTAAATATGTCTATTTTTAAATTATTTTTCGATTTTTTATAGAATACTAAGAAGTATCGGAAAGTTGTGCGGTGTCACGCTTCGGATTTGTATTTTTATAAACAAATGATAAATTTTTATAGATTTATCTATTCGTTTAGTGTTCAGCTAGCTACAAATACTTATAAAATATCAGAATATTTATTATTTACAATAAGAACGACGTCATTTGGTGGTATCTAATCCAAAATGACCGGCTGCACTCATTTTATCCTCCAGCCTGTTGTAAACATTCAACAATAATTCCATGTCCAATGATTCTTAACTATAGGAATGGTAAATTTGTAATGCAAATTCAGTTTTGTATAAATATAGTATTTTTATGAATTGTTTAGCGAAACCAAACCATAATTTGCATTGGCATAACGGAAAATGTTAAGTACTCTTTAGAATGGAATAGCAAAAAAAATCTAATCAATTAATTACCTGATAAATTTATTGAAGTGATTATTTCATAAAGAAAAAGTGGAAATAATGAATTAAAACCCCCAAAAAAAATTTGATAGATTTATTCTTGAAACACTCACTTTTTAAACATTGCTTTTGCTTATTTTATTTACATGCAGGTAAAAATAACATGCTTGGAAAGGTAAAAACGCTGTCAAAAAATAATCCTATTTCTACTGATAACTAGAATCAAACATAAAACATACCTCATTGTTTCGTGTTTCCTTATTCTTGCTGCTTGAAAAGTATCACGATGCACCTGCTGCTGCTGTATGATGCATCAAAATGTAATTTATTCATTGGCGATATTTCTAATTCTAACTAACGGCAGCACGTGGTATAAACTGCAAACTCAATATTGGCGTTTGCTTGATCAACAACACACATTCGTGTCTCCTATAAGAGAGGATTACACTAAAAACAATAGCAATTTGAAGGCCAAAAATCGGCGAGTAACCAAACAACAGTATCAGTAGCAGGGGCACGACTACTGGCTAGCAGGCTTGGCTTGATTTAAAGCGGTTACAACGTTACAACATTGACGTTGGGTTGGATCCCTAGCCAGTTCGGAGCTGGTTTCGTTCCTCACCGAAACAGAACAGCGACTGCTCAGTTGTAGAACTTGAACAGTTCTTGAAAACGGAGTAGTAACATCTCAACATGTAGTATAGGCACCATTAACTAGGTGTATGGATACTACATGTTTGGGGTAATACGTTTGGTTTCGGGCCTGCGTCCACGACGCAATTCATTTTGATACGATCATGCGCACTCTCGCAAGAAGCCAATATGTGGGTGTAGTACTCGTAGTTGTATGAACTAAACTCCCCTGCGGGGAGCTCAGAAGAAGAAGAGTAGATAGATGCTGCGGTGGAGTAGTGGTGTTGCACCTGCCCTAATATATTAGCTCGAGCAAAGTAATGCGAGGCACGTCCAAGGAATAGAAAGATGTTAGAAGTCGATAAAATGAATAAGACGCTCCCATATATGTTTTCCCAGCATTTGCTTGTGTTGTTTCACAAAAATATACAACTTTTTGTTAATTTTACTGATTAACACTTGATTAATCGTTAAAGTTACGCCAATTTTATCAAAATCATAACATTACATCATAAAGTTACGACAAAATTTTATCAAAATCATAACATTACATCATTGTCAACATATTTTACATTTTTCTTTTCTTTTTTATATAAATAAAAAATCGTGCGAATTTCCGCTAAAATCACGATTGTTTCGTTATGATAACAATTTTATCTAAAAACATTTATTATTTATATAGTAGTGAATGTTCTCACGTGTTCAACACCACGTTTCCGTTTGATAACGATTTTCCTTTTCCATTTTTTCGATGAATCTCTCAGCCTCCGCTTGTGATAACTTCCCGCTAATAATCGCTACATTGACGAACGCTTCCCGCACGTCACGTGGCATATTCTTAGAGCTCCCAGCGACTAGTATGAAAGCCTTCTTTGTTTGCAACAGTTGCCATAACAAATCGGCGTTTTCTTGGATTTTATTTTGTACATAACTACAAAAGAACAAATTGTTGAAATATTTTTGATCTAAACATTCAATAAGTTTAAACGAGTGACGGGAGGTAATTTTTATGACCGGTTGCTATCAGGTCTAAGTAAACAAAAATAAAAGTTAAACTTACACTTTGTACTCCTGATCTCGACTAAAGGCAGTAATAAGCGTAATTTTGTTGATTTGATGTAGTTTTTCTACTTCTTCACAATAAAAGTCCTTGCGCCGGTTGCGACAACCAAAGAACAATATGGAATTGTCTTTTGTTGCCGTACCATTGCTAATTCGTTCGTAGATAAAATTTTTGAATGGGGCCACTCCAGTTCCTGGTCCTACCATAATAACTGGTGAATCCTATTGCCGATACACACAAATTACCAAAGAAGCAACAAATTGTTTCATTATAAGAAACATAAATATGTTTCAAACAATTCTTTGTTTGTTTGTTTTCAAAACTCTGTATTATGGGGCAATTTCATATCCTCAAATCCAATACTTTTGACAGTAGTCAATGGGAAAATCAACCGTTCATGTGCGTAAATCACATGCTACTAATTTCCTATTATGTCCACCCCCCATGACTGCCATTTTTCTGACCTCTGTCAAAAGTATTGGATTACCCTATCCCTAAAATCAAATACGTACATCATTTGGAAATTTAAAACTCCCACGTTTAATCCATGCACTTAATGTCGCTCCTGCTTTCAAATCCGCTAAATAATTCGACGCCAAACCCAATCGTTCCTTGACCAACTTCGTCCTGTACTTTACAACCGCCACCAATATATGAACCTCGTTCTGGTGATATTTACAACTCGACGCAATTGAAAAGTCTCTTGGTTTTACGGCCGGAAGTACTTCAAACAACATATCCTTTGTTAAATTCTTCGTTGCATGTCTAAAATCCTCCAAAACTTCTATTATATTCCGCCTCGGACGATTGCAATAGTTATACAAGTCGTTCTGCCCTTCTGCCGTTGTAAATTCCAAGCATTTTTCCATTTCCAGTTCGCTATCTGTTAATTGTGCTAAAATGTTAAATGTATGCCGGCGTGGTATTGCCGTGAGGTCGAAGTATTCTTCGCATAATTGTTGAAATGTGACTTCGTATTGTAGATGCTTTGGAACAGGCATTTCAGAAGTGGTTTCGCTGATGCTGAATGTACATTCGGGTCGTATGTCAACGTTGTTTTCTTTGAGAATGCGTTGAAATTCGCTTACTTGCACGGGTAAGTTTCGAGGACGAAGAACTATCACGTCTCCAGGGCTGTAATCTTGTCCGGGGGTTGATAATTTTATTAGTCTTACATCCTGCAAAGGAATTATTGCAATTAGAAGAAAAATATTTATAAATAGAAGCTAATTCTTAAAATATTTCACAGAATTTCACAATATTAGTCAAATATGATTGAACCTGAAAATGTTCATGATGAGTCATCCTAATGTTTTCCTTTACTGTGACTGTAAATTCATTGGAAGCCCTAGTTGAGTAATAAATAGATTGTTGTTGACTAATTGGCGTTATTTGATTTTTTAGTAAAGTTGAACTTTCAGTAGAAGAAACTTTCCATCTGAAAATCGACAAAATATTCAAATTATTATTGCTAATGCAGCTATAGAAGCATACGTAAATAAAGTCGACTAGCGCGCCATCTGGGAACTAGCTCTGAAGTTAATTATTAAAATTACCTTGGTTCTATCGGCTGATATTTATCTAAAACTTGTACATTCGAAGGCAAAGGATACACCACCAATAATTCCTTCCACAGATTATCGATCCAAGGATCCGCTACAGCATCGTAACCCAATTCGTGTTGGTCATCTCCTAATCCCAAAGGAATCAATGCCTCTCCGCCCAGTTGCAAAAGCCGCTTATGCAATCGTTTTGCAACGAAATTGAATTTTACATAACTAGAATCGCCCAGACCCAATACACCAAATCTACAAACAGTACAAACGAATAAAATTATGAATTTTATTTATACATTTATTGGATACATACTTTAAGTGTACTAGAGAATTCCCAGGCAGACTCTTCCTTAGTAAAAACCTCCAGAAAAGCTTCATATTATCCGGCTCCTCGCCCTGTCCAGTAGTAGAACAAACAAATATAACACATTTTTCATTCACGAGCTCAACAATCTTGTATTCGTCCATGGGACAAATATTACAGGTGAAATAATAGTGTTTCGATTCACGCCACAAGCGTTCGGCCAAGTCTTGTGCATTGCCGGTTTGCGAACCGTATAGGATTGTTAGTTTCGCGTTAACAAATTCTTTATTATTAACCATTTTTCGATTTTACGCGAAACAAATGAAACCAAAAAAGGTACGTGCTGGGACCTTGCACTCAACAAAACTAAACACACCTTGACACTGCCGCTATAATTAGGTGAATGAACAATGGAATGATTGCAAATTTGGATAATAAGTAAACGAAGTTAGCTTCATTAGTGTATCCAACGGGAATTTAAATTTTATCTCGATTTTATCCTGAATCATGAGAATGAGAATGACACTTACGTACTTTGAGGTTAGGAGACGAAACTAACAGCTGATTGTCACATGTCTAATGGGAAAAAGCAAAGCAGAAAATAGAGAGAGCATGCTCATATGTTACCGTATGTAAGAGAGACTATGTGGGAGGGATCATAGGAGAGACAGAGAAAACATCTGTTTGCATTCCTCTGGCGCTGATGGCAAAGCGGCAAAAATAGAAACGTGCTTCGGCGTGCCTGTTTTTTTTTTAGTTTCACGTTTCGCCGCTTGATATTCAGCACCAGGGGAAGAAAAGCAGTCCATCTCTTTCCGTCCTGGCTAAAAATAACGAAGATACCACTGCTCTGTTTATTCTTACTATGTCTATGGGAAAAACCGGGAGAACCTCTTTACTTGACGCACGGATCCAAACTGACTGCAGAATGAACGTGTAATGCAATGACTGATTGACTCATTCAAATATTTTAATAATTGCTGTCACTCCTCGTAGACTGATACCAGACTGAACTGACGGCAAACGGATCGTGTAATACCCGTCTATGATTCAAACCGAGGTTAGATAGTAATCGTGGTCCGTGCAGAGTTTCGTAACACAGCCCTAGATATCAGAGAATTCATAAAAGTAGAATCTGCGCATGTGCTGAGAATACAGCGACACCGTACTGCTTACTAGTAACTAGAAATTTGATGCCATTTAACGGTCAACCCCACGTGTTCAAACATCAGTCACGTTCTTCAAATCAGTAATTAAATAGTTGTCAGTCAAAGCTTTCGTTTCAAATACAATTTTCAGTTTCACAGCGTTATTTTGTTTCGGTAAGTAAAATATTCATACGTCCATTGTCTAGTATAGTAAAATTTCATCTCAGCTTCCATTTTGTTCTGTTCAGTTCTTGCAGTACCGGCTGAAGGTACGGGCAAGCAGGGCAGTTTGCTTTTTGCGTATGCTATCAATAAAAGTCTTAATGAAATAAGGATTTTAACAATCGTCATCACTCCGTGTAGCCTCCGTTCGATAATTATATCGATCTGGTAACAGGTAAATACTAAACACATAACCAACTAAGAGTAAACAAAAAGGAGATAAATATTTAAGCTTGACTTATTTGACTGGCTGAGTTTCGTAACATATTTATATTTCGTAAATATTCCTTTTCATTTTCAATTGGCAAAGTACAGAAAATGTTGAAGTAATCAAAAGTTTTTAGAAGTTGTTTTAATGCAAAGGCCTGCATGGCTATTGAGGTCAACACTTTGAATCGTAATGTCAAAGGTTTCATTTATTATATTATTTTTTATTAAGTAGTGATTTATTGCATTTTTACTTTCCGGCCACATACCGAAGGTATGTAGGTATAGGAAAGTAAGCTGATCATGAAAAAAATTAAAGTCTTATTTTTCCCTGATTCGTGGAGATCCGTTGACCCCAGGTCGAAAATCGGCTTTTTGGGCTGATGTGTGTGTGTCTGGCTGTGTGTGTCTGTATGGCTGTGTGTGTGTGTGTGTGTGTGTACAAAATTGCGGGAAAACCAAGCATTGTACGGGACTGAAATTTGGTATCTGGGCAGCTATTCCTCCCGAATGAACCTGGAGTAAAAAGAAACAAAATCGGTTGGTAAAGAAGATACCTTTACTCGTAGGCCAAAACTTCCAACTCGCTAAATATTGATTGTAGCCTAAAAGTATCTATATAAT
>JARJEB010011918.1:0-18660 GCA_030264535.1 Liometoxenus newtonarum | reverse complement strand
AAAATGGCTTTTGTCGCATTTTTAATTTATCGCAATACAGTTGCAGCCTCTAAACTATAAACTCAAATTGAAATTGGAAAAAAGCAAGTTGTAGTTCCGTCCATCCTCTATGATCATTAAAAAATTCATTTCATTCTGATAAGCATGACAATGATATAATTTTTTTAGCGGCACATTTTTTCGCACTTTTATTTATTAAACCGGAAATAACAAGTAAACTATCCACAAGAAATACCACATATGTGGGTTTCTTTGAAAGGTCTTGGCGAGCTCTTCCAAAAAAATCTAACAATATATGGGGTGTTCCATTTGAAATAACGAAGTTGGTGTCGATTTCCGGTATAACCGGAAGTGCAATCAATCTGAAAATAATTTACGTTAAGAGTTCCGGTCGATTAAGGCCTACACTAATTTTTTCAGAATTTTACCACAATGGAAAGTCCGAAAACTTTTAATGAACTTCTTAAATAAATCACCCTGTATATTTAATTGAAATGGAAACCCAATGCTGGGCCGTAGATCGCCGTCATGGCGCTCACGCCATTTAACGGACCAAAAAATGAGACAACGTCTTGCTACCAGCGCTCGAGCGTTACTATCGTTCTTTATTCAATCTCAGTGCGAATTGATGTCACAAACCATATGCGCATAATTCACATGAACAATATAAATTGACACATACAAACATAAACCAGTGTAATTGTACAGTGTGCTTCAACAGTACTACAGTTACATGAAGATTTTTAAAATTTTTACTAATTTAAGCATCTCGACATTGAATTGGTTTGAATTTTACAAACTGAATTTTCTCACAGAGCACTTACAAAATATTTGAATATGAATGTATCCTTGCCAAAATTTACTTGTACGTTTCGTCTCAAGCCATTTATACAAATACCATTAACTTAGTTTATTCGCCTTATTGCGTTTTAATGAATTGTCCCCTTGTGAGAAACTGCGAAGACTCATGGAAGAGGAAGGACTCAAATGTCGTAAAGAGAGAATAAGGTCAGATCAGGTCACCTCACACCTTTAAGGCGTCACTTTTAAGTGGTTTTAAGTGAATTATTTTTTAATGTTCATTAACATAATTGCGCATTCAAGCCTTTTGTTTTTGTTCTTATTTGTAATTGAATTCTTATAAAAAGTAATTTCGTATTCGTACGACGTTTAAAATGGAAATGATGAACCGTAAATAAAGATATAAATGAAAAAATACACGAAGCTAATCCTTGAATTTACATCGTTATCATGCAAGTTAACACGTGCAAAGGGATGGTATAGGAATGTAAAGGTATAAAACAAATCGTGTGAACGTGCACGTTAACATTCCGTTTACTTATTTTATGTGATTGTGTAAAAGTACCGTGTTTATATGCGCATAATACCTATATGTAGGTACATCGATGTTATTACCTTTCCAACATACCAACTATCACCGCCAACGCTCGCGTTCTCCTCAACACAACAAAAGAAAACATCCCCTTGAGGTATGTTTATAAGGAGTCGTACCGTACAACAGCGGCAAAGCACGCATCCATACACAAACAAAATGAGACGTTTTCCTTGCTTGCTCCTCTGCTCTATGCTTGGTTTTTTTTTTATGAAAATTAAAGAAGCGTATCTCTCACGTGGCGATACCTTATTCGCTACCTGAACACCACTTTGCTGAGTTCACTCGGGAAATAACTATGGTGTTAACACCATACACAAGAGCACAGCCCCAGAAGTGTGCCATCTACTTAAATATCCACAAGTAGAAAACATAAACAACTATCAGACGTCAGAAGAAAACACGTTTCTTCGTGCTTCGTAGGTACGCAATAAACTTGGAATTAGAATAGGCACATTCATAAATATATACTCTACGTGCATGTATGTTTAATGTGTTCGTGTTGCTTGTCCTTTTACTGCAGACTGAGTGATGGTAATAGAATCTTGCTGTTTCTTTAACATTCTGTAAGAACAACGATGACGATGCTACGTTTTGGAAAGTTTTGCAATTCGCGACGTGCCGCGAATTATATTTCTATGCACTTCTGTTAGATTTTGATGTTGATGAAGTTGAAGTTGCCGCCATTGCTGCAGATATATAACAACAAGCTTTGAATTTCAATGACGGAAAGTGCATTGATAGTGGAATTGTTTTGGAATTATCAATTTTCTTTCTCCGCAATTGCAGGTGTTCATGCTTTTCTCAATTTGCGTTCCTTTATAAAGAAAAACCCAAATATCAGTACCGCATTTATTTTTTAATAAAATAAAACTTTGCGTAAGTATGTATGGACAATTTCATTTTCAAACAACAAGTTCCAAAGTTAAAATAAGTGTAATTAATTATACAAATTTGTTTTCATCCAAATTTCAAAAGTTGAAAGTAAATTAAGCTAAAAATTTTGAATAATTTAAAGCTATTCATTAAAATTTTAAAGTAGGTAAATCGATTTTATTTATTTTCATTTCTGTTGAGCCTTCCTTCAGTCTCAAGATATCCTTGACCGTCAATTTACTCACTGGTAATAATATTATTTTAGGATTCGTATAGACGCCGAGTTTTGCAGAATTAAATTTATCAACTTTAACATCCACTTCAACTTCATCCTGCAAAACCTGCATGTATAAAAAATCGAAAGCAAATATTTCACTGGAACGATATCCGCCACTAAAACTCATACAAGTCTAATCCGAAGCCGAAGCAAACGAAATGATATCCAAACTCAAAGCAAGGAAGCATCACGCGAAAAAGGACAAAAAACATTTCCCTTTCATCATCTCTTTCCTTTTTGCATTATTTCACTGCGAATATATAAGAGATATCAATCTGTAACAACCTGTAACATTTCCGTTTGGCTTCATATTTTTAATTTTTGTTTTTCTTCTTCATATTTCCGGCCGAGCAAATATACTTTTTATTTTATAATTCAAACAAATAAGTATGCTCCTCTACTTAATTCGAAAGGAAAGAAAATTATTCTAAGTAGGTACAACTGTGTTAGTCCTGCTTTAAGCAATTTGTTCGTCCAGGCAGCGGCGTTAAGTTAAGTGTCATGGAAAGTAAAAATTAAAAGGATTAGAAAACTTCTGAACGTGGATATAAAATAAAATTTCTTATAAACCTTCAGGGTATCGACTTAATTTCTATAATGACGAGCGCTTGTCTACTTTTCTTGTGTCCTGGCGCTTTTCCGCTTAAGAATTTGTCCCTGAAAATCTAAAAACTCACTTCACAACTTCCAACTTTTTAGAATAGAAAATATTTTTATTAATTTATGTTTGCAGTTATCTGGAAATCTTTCATATTTATCTATTTATCTTGGAAAAACATAATTATCTTTTTCATTTCTTATACTTAAATGTAGGTATTTTCTCAGACTGTTCATGTGTGCGTTCAAGTGTGAATATGTGTGTGTGTGTGTGTGTGTGTGTGTGTGTGTGTGTGTGTGTGTGTGTGTGTGTGTGTGTGTTGAGCGCTGATGGAAAATCCTCTCTTCTTTTATCAATTGCTTATTATTGTTACGACGCCATTGTCAGAAAGAGGGAGAAGGAGATAGATAGTAATGTATTTCCCAGTCGGTTGGTTTGCGTAGGTTGGTTTACTCCTATCGGAAATGCATAGCATATTCCGAATGGAAACACAAAAGACTCCTTCCGATTTTATTCTTTATTTACCTTAAAGGCATTTTTCCACTCGATGGATTTATCTGACTAAATCTGAATCACACACTTTTTGCGAACAAACGAACTCGCAACAAAATCACATGAGGGGATCGAATTAATCAAATTTAATAGACCTCAAACTCAAACAATTATCGATTCACATATACGACGGAAGTAAACACTTTTACTTTCGCATCTTTCTTCTACAGTTGTTGATTTGATGCGTGCGTTATGTCAAATATGTAAGTATATACAGAGGCGGATTTAGGTGTGGTCTTTATGAGCTGCAGCCCAGGACCCCTTCGCTTAACGGCCACCGTCAATTTACACAGTCGTACGTTTTCGCTCGATGTTCGTAGGAAGCTTGTTGTAGTTGCCTCCTCGAACAAGGCCCATCCGCTGTCGCGTTCCTGAAACTCTTCACTTTTTCATTCTTAATTGTTCTGTGTGGCTGTTCACCGTCAGCGTCGGCATGTCCACTCATAATTTTGAGTTTGATGTAGGTATACTGCTGGTTTTCCGTTCCTAATGCCACATTTCATCATCCAACTATACAGACTTTGGTTAATTGGGTCGGCACCCAAACAGTATTAGCCCAGGGCCGCTAAAGCTGGCGGTCCGCCTCTGAGTATATAAATCGCTTTTAATAAAACATACGAATATAAATGTAAAAATCTGTTTGGTATGCTGTTCATATCTCTACTTCTGCTTCTTTGCGTCGAATCACCCTGTTCCTGTTATTCAAATGCATTATAAGACTGTTTTTTCCATAGATGTGTGCTTGTTTACATCAAAATGTACGCGTTTTGTGTCGCATCTCCCCCTTTAGCGCACTTCTGATTTATTACGGTGATTTATTAAATGAAGTATTTTGCGTTTCGCCATATTCGTGAGCATCGTGAGCATTTTATATGTGTGGTGTTTGCCTGCCGTATACGGTACGCCATCTTATATCTCGTGTGAATGTGTTGTTGTTCAATGTTGAGTATGAATATGCTCGTGTGTGTTTGTGTGTGTGTGTTTTGAGGGTGCGCCAGATTTCTTTCTCTTAATGTTCGAAATAAATTTTGGGTGCAGTCTTATATATTTAATGAAATATTTTCGTATCATAAAACGCCCGAGTTTTCCCTCACCTACCTATAATACTTTTATATAGGTAGGTATATATCTACGAATGGCTACAACCATCATCGTCGTCGCCTCATTTTGGCTCACTCGTTTACTCGTGCCTCGTGCGGATGAGGTAATTGATCGTTTTACTTAACTTACCTTTTAACTTTTTCCTCCTTCACAACTTGCACCGTCAGCGTCAGCTAAATTGTGACCAAAACATGCGAACATCAGGTAACTCATTTAAAAATTATGGCTGCAATAAGAATGCTTTCATAATTGGTCCGCCAAGTGAAATCCCAACGAGAATTTGTTACTTTTACGTTTTACGAGCTAATGCAATAAAAAAAAATAATAATCAGAGACGGAACGAGGATAATTTTGCGCAGCTATACAAATTTACTTAGCTTAAACGTTACTAACATTTTACGGATTAAAGAATCCGTTAGTCATGAATGCAAATTTAATGAATTTATAATATTATAATACTCCTTGAAGTTTTTGTTGTTTATTAGGTATAAAATTATAAAATTACAAAATATTTAAAAAAATTGTAGTATAATAATTATTTTAAGTGAAGGTTTCTTATAAAATAAATATTTTGATCACATACGTCTTTAAACTCTTAAGTCAATACTTTTGGAAATACTTTTTGTACGCTTCGTGCCTTTCTTCATGCGGGAGCTCAACAACCCGGAAAATTCGGAAAATTGTGCTTCTTTCATACGACAGGTTCGTTTGCTTCAGCCCGTTGTGTGCATGTTCTAAAATCAATTCGTGTGTATATTCGATAATATAATATAAATTCTTCGAATTTTGTTTTTAGGTTAATTTTGAAAGGATCGTGCACATATAAAATGCTTACATTTAGTATTTATTGGCTTTCCCATTTTCGTCCTTTTGATCGATTACACGTGATCGTTTCTTGTGGATTTCTTCAAAACTCCAATAGCGAGTCAGTCATGATCTTTAACTTTAACATTTCGACTTGCAAACGTATCGTTTGTTGTTTGCTAACCCTGAAGGGTGAGTGAGACTTTCTTGGATTTTCACAAAGCGAAGTTATACGCGTTTATTTCAACCCCTCTCGACTCTCAACACACACGATTCGATTTGTTGTTATACATGTAGGTATATAGATAGAGACGAATTTACACTTGAATAAATTTGCATGTGTGCGGTAAGTCAACTTTGAACAGTCGGCGGTGGCGACGGCGACCTCGGCGGCGACATCAGGATGCGTAGTCTAGCGCGTTCATTTATTTGTGTGTGTGTGTGTGTGTGTGTGTGTGTGTGTGTGTGTGTGTGTATGTGTATATTTATACATTCATATAGGTATACCTATAGTATTGAAGCGAAGACGTGCCCTGGAGATTCGGGATTCCCGGGCTCTTTCCGGGAAAGTACTCGCCGCCGCACCGTCTCACTCTTCTTGCGTTGGCGGGGCAGTATTGGTTTGGTGTTCGTGGTACGGGTAAAATACCCGAAGTACGACGAAGTTGTACTGCTCCCGCCACGGCGTTTGCGGCAGCCTTTTCGCAATTCAGTCACGATTTTCATCTATATGTTGCTGAGATCGACGATGATGAGGACGACGACGACGACGACGACACTCTGTCTACATGTCGAATTATAAAGAAGAAATCAGCGATATCTATGAAATGAAATGAAATGGGTTCGGGAAAATGCGAAACGAATATTAATTACCGAATACTGCACATAAAAATTAATTTATTCACCGAAAGTCTTTTTACTTTTGTAGGTTTTTTTTGTGTTGAATTCAAAAAGTTCCGAGATTTGTTTCATTGATCAACGTTTCGTCTCTTTCGTCTGATTGGCGTTTAGTCCATTTCTCCCGTCTCCGTTGAAGTTGTTTCGTTGCATCGATATGTAAATTGGCTTGTTGAGGTTCAGTCGAGTAGGGGAAAGCACAATATTGTTTAGAATGCGATACGATACGATTGCCGGCGACGGTCAGAGGGCTATTTTAAGCAATGTAATGCACACAAGACGGGATATTCAATTCACGAACAAACCGAAACGCGAGGCGCGACTACAGTGTATTTGAATAAAACTGAAAACGTGGGCGAACTGAAATAGTTAGCTTCCTTTGCCAGATGATGATGCTGCCGTTGCTGCTGCTGCTGCTGCTGCTGCTGGTCTTAAGCCCCATCACCGTACACCGTTCGTTTATTATATTTCAGCGTCGACGATGTCGTCGTCGTCGTCGTCGGGTTGCGCTCCTTAATCGTTGCGATCGGCGGTAACATAACGTTGTAATCGTAGTAACTGTCCTACCGACTGCTGCAAGTTCGCCCCGGCGATTTGCTTTTTCGGTGAAGTCATAGTCGTTCGCAATGTCAACCACAGCTGGTTGAAGGGGACCAAATAGAATTTAAATTAATTTGACCCGGATTCAACCAGCTAAAGCTGTACATCGACGATTCTCTGGAAGTTCAACGAATTCTTGACTTATCATTCAAGCACTAAATAGAAAACTCGTGATTACGTGGATAACGAAAAAATCACACAAGTAAATTTTTAGTTGTATTTATAGTAGTCCGTTTTTAATTTTGTAATCCGATACTTGGAACAATTTCGGAAAAACAAAATCGTCGTGCGGATAAAAATAAACACTAAAATTTCGAAAACGAAAAACAAATCACTTTTTTTTGTTTTGTCTTTTTTTTTTCTTCAATTTAAATAAATTCCGTTGCACACTTTTTTTTTAAGTAATTAGTTGTTTTGTTATAAAAATAGATGCACCACCACATGTTTGCTTAAATATAGAGACTGTTCAGTTGCGTTGGACAGGTGTGATGAGAAAGTGGTGAATATTTAAGTGAGGGTTGTTGTCGAGTAAGTTGTGAAGAGTCGTCGCCAGTTGTATATGTATTGAAAGAGAGTGGTGTGGTGTGTTTGCCGGTGAATAGTGGGCAGCAGGCAGTAGACGCCGTGACGTCTCCACTAGGTCCAGATCTCGACTGAGCACCGCAGCTTCGCGACGCCTGACGTCGCGAGCGCCATGCGCACATCTCGGCACACACCCACCCTCTTGCATCTGCCACATTAACCCCGGGACACCCCGATTACCTATTCACCGTTTGTGTATTCCCCTGCTCTGTTCTAGTTTCGCATACTTCTTCCCGTACATTTGATTTCGGGCACAATGCTCTCGAAACGAAACTTGAAATTTTCTCATCTTCATCGACACATTTTTCTTCCTGAACTACATAAACAACTATACTGAACTACTATTCCAATTGTTTATATATATATATATATATATAGTTCGTAAACTTGGAAAACCTCAAATCCCTTCATGATTCGAATAGTTTTATATTTTCAAATGCACACCAAAACAATGGAAAACTTTATTTAATAAATTCACGTATGAAAAACTGAGTTACCTGTCTTTTACACTATTTTGCACAAAACGCGTAAGTATATTTATTTATAGATGATATATGCTCTCGGTTTTTGAATAAACGAAAATAGATTCGAGTAACCGAGACCTTGTCCATTCAATTATGAAAAGTTGTCGTCCGATTTAACTCAACGTTTCAGAGTTTTCTTTGCTGAAAAACGTAACTTTGTATTGTCATGTCATTTCTTGTGATGTCACTCTCTTCTCTCTTGTTTGTGAACAAACCCGTTGAGGGATTCAATTTCACAAAGCGACACTCCGTTTCTGTCCGTCTGGTCTTTGTAGGTACAAGCTCGAACAAGAAGAGTTCTCGGAAAAACTTTTGTTTTTTTTTTTTTTGTTTGTTATCAAATACATGAAAATCGTCCTGCGGGACAGTTGAGTTGCGCTCTCTCAGTCTATAACTAGACGAAAAAGATTGCGAATCAACTGAATAATAAATTCCGCATGTTCCATCTCTTTTTCTTGTATGTTCTATACATTTTATTATTTTGTTCATCTTCGGTCTTATTACAATTTCGCGCTCATTTAACTACGTCGTCTGTTTTGCTTCTATCTTTTTGTAAACAAAACGGAAGACGTGAAGAGACAAATGACATAACGTTAAGTTTTTAGTTTTCTTTTTCTCCAATTTTTATATGTCTATATAATTTACCTCCTTTTCCAGCTTCTTCATGCTTCTCAATTCATATTAAAATTTTTCCGCACTTTTTTCTTCTCGGGCTCGCCCACAGTATTCCCGTATATTTGCATAATAAAAACTTGTTTATGAAGGACCAATTTTTCTCCTATCTTTCTTTCCTTTATCTATATGCCACTCTGCAATGTATACTTAAAAGTTAGTTTGGGTTTTTATTATCTATATTTTCATTACTCGCATTACAGAGACAAAAAAATATTTCTGCATTGTCCTTTCAAGAAAAAACCTAACCTTAAAATTGAATTAGGTAACTTTTTTTTTGGTAATTTTACGCAAAATATAATAATTATTTGGTTTACACATGTTTTGTCAACATTAAGGTGTCGCCGCCACTGTGCTGTGCCTGTGCCTGTGTTTGTGATGTGACCGTTATGATGATGCAGAATTTTAGAAGTAGGTAGAGGACGCGCGTTACGAAATTTAGTTTTAGATTTGGTGGATGAGGGTGAGTTGTGAGTAAAGACGCGGTTTGTATGACTGAAGAATAGCGTCGCGACGCCCGTACATTCTAGCTACGTACTGCTACTCGTTGACGCGCATGCTCCTTTAACGCCATGCAATTTTCAGCACGCAATCAAAGCGATGTGATTTCCTACAGACCTTGAAGTTGAAAGAATACATCAACCAATATCACGCGAGCCATTTTTATTATTAAAATCTGCATATCGCTTGTTTTTATTCATCATATATTTTGCCAACCGAACTATTCGATTGCATATTGTGATCTTAATATCCGCACTAAATATACGACATTCATTTTCTTCGTTCAATGTATTTTCGAATAGCATAAAGTTTTTTTATGGATGCGCCGGGCACTCGGTATTATAAATTTTACTTTTATTTATTAATACGGTTCTGTTCATCATAAATTTATAATTTAACAGTTTGTTTTAAATTTTATAAAAAACTTGGAAACGTATAAATTATGGCAAAATTGCGGAAGATTAGTAAAATTGTTAACTTCGTGTTTGTTGGTTGGTTTTTCGCTTATCATTCAGGCATGTTGTGAAAAAGTGAAAAAGTCGCAACAATGTTAGTATACCTACGACTACCTACCAACGATCATCATATTTACTATCTTGTGTCGTTCATTTTATTCCGCGATATCATACATCAAATTTTATTGATGCAGAGAAAAAATTTATTGCCATATTTACGTCTCTCCACAAACATGATCCGTCAATCTTATAAAGGTAAACCGATATTGCAATATTTATTGAATATTTTTGCTTTATGATATGTAGTTATTCTTTTTTTAGTGGTTTCAATGCCTATCTAAAATTTTCTGTTTATTCTGTGTAACAGTGTTAACTTATCAGGAAATTAATTTTTATTGCTCTCTTCTTAAAATATCGTGGCCTTAATTTATTTCACAATTTCAAATAGAAATTTTTGTTGTAAGTACTTATAAATAATGAAAAATAACGTGTTGTGTTCTTGACATAATTATTTTTTAAAACCCAATTTATATACTCCTGACGAATTTTACTGCATATGTAGTTCCGAGTAATAAAATATCTTATATGGTGCATATACCAGCCGAATGAAGCGATAGAACGTAGGGAAAGTAGTGGCGCAACGAAATCACCCCCCGGTCGGGACGGGGAATGAGGTGAATATATATATTCATAATGAAACATTCTCGTCTCGTCTCTGCCATTGACGATGCGCCTAGTGCTATACAAAATTGAATCCCATTAGCTTCACCCTGTTTTATGGCATTATGATAAAACAAAACAAAAAGACAAATTGCAATTATAGGGATTATGATGCAAATAATACGAAATAAGTGAAACGAATATGTAGGTAGCGGTAGAAAACGTTAAAGTCTGAAAAGTGAACTTTATTATGCCATATTTCTGGATTCGCATTAGTTTTGATTATAGTTTATTAAAATTTCGATTTTTCCACTAAATATCTACTACCTACTATTTTTATACTTAAATAAATTTTGTTTTATTGAAATGGCTGTTCTGATACAAATCTGGCTGCGCATCATAGGCAACCAGTCGGGCGTTCTTTTTCGTGTCCGGTCCAATGTTACCTCTAAACCGGAATGCGCACTGCGCGCAAAATTATTTTGACTGAGCAACAAACAAACCTATTCTAGGGCGTAGGCAGGGTGGGGAGTTGGTGACCAAAAAAAAAAAACAAGTCTCAAGTAGGTAGTAAATTAATAAATACTATATCCGAGAACGCGCGGACACAAAAAAAAAGCTCTCAAGTCGGTTCTGTTGGCAACACTGGCGTTGCCCAACGGTGCGCGGCTAATATTTCTTGTGCGCGGCAGGGGTAAAGGGAGTGCGCGCGCGCGCGCGCACGCGCGCAGCGTAGAGGGAACATTGGTCCGGTCGTGTTACTTGTTCGCGATCAGTTTGACAACTGCCAGCGATTCCGTCGTTTAACTAAACGAGCTGGGGCTTCTGAACTTCTTCGGACTCGCGCCTGCTCCCTCTTCCGGGGGCAACATAATCCCCAGAGTATGTAATGACTAATATTAAAGTAACTCAATAATGTACTGCATAAAAATGGCATTACCTCTTACATACCAGAATAACAAATGGAATAAATTTTTTACTAACATCGCGAGCCCGTCGGGCCGTTTGTAATTAAAACGAATGGATGAAGCAATTAACTGTTTAGACAACAAGTACGGACGCCGCAGTAGTTCCTATACTAACAGGAGTGAACCGGCTAAACCCCGAAACCCAAAAACAGAGAACAGTTGTTTGCAGTGCACCCTTTTAATACAACCGACCTCGCATTTCGTTCACAAAAGAGTCTTCTGTATTCGTTTTATTTTCCCTTTCCCACGGCGTTATTTCACATTAAAGCCCATTTTCCCCAGCTTCGCGATTGTAGATTGCGAATGGATGCGGGGTCGGAACGAGGAAATAAATTCAAGTTTATGTAACGGAAACTGATATAAAAATCTATAATTGCCAGCCATTAAACACATTCCACTATAGAGTCTAGTCTAGACCTAGAGAGTGGTGAAGACGGGCCGAGCCACTCGGCGTTGAACAAGCAAGTATCCAACAGAAAAAAAAGTGGTTCGTCCTTAATTTTTCCATGTCCGCCAAGTACGCAAAATGGCAGATAAATAAATGTATTCCGCCAGTATCGAATATATTTCTTTGCTTCTTTTATTACGTTTTCTGCTCATTTCGAGCCCAGAGAATGGAAATGAATTCTTACACTTTGTAAGTACACGTGTGGAACAAATTTGGACGATTAAACAACATTGACGAGGATGAGAGTACTTAGGATGGAGTTGAACGAACATTGGAGCGCCCAAGGATGAGTAGGAAGAGACAGAAATGCTCCGGAATATATTCGATAAATGAAATTGGAACGGACTGGACTTTTGCCAAGGGGATTTCGACGTTGGTTTCTAAATCCGTGTAACGATGCGGATTTACTTCAGCGGACGTATTATGGTTCCCGCAAAACCAACGGCGGCCGTTTTCGAAACGCCAAAAGCTTTGGTTTTGTCGTTTGGCGTTTGGATATACGGCCAAAGTACGTACTACGTTCCTTCTCTTCCGTTCCGTATCTCAAAGTCTCGTCTAGTCAACCAACTGCTCCATCAACTCTAACCTCATAAGCCTCCCCATCACGCCAACACACAAATATTAGTCGAGCGTGTAAACAACGATAAATTCTGATAATTCGACGATGTACAGATGCGCCTACTCTAATGCAATCCTTTCTTCATTATCCTAATAGTTTTTCTTCTTTTTCATATTTAAAATGCTCTCTAAATTGCTCTATTCGTGTGAATCAAGCTTTAGAAATATTCTTGCAGAAATTCCTCCCAACATTGAATTCAAAGCGCACATTAAACTTAATTAATATTGATTTTCATTAATATTTTGTTGTTCATTAGAAACTTATATATAGTAGCCTGGATGCCCAGGCCGAGGGTGGCCTGGGGTTAAAAGCTAATTCTAATAAAATTTACTACTAAAAGTTATACCTTTACCTACAACTACAACTTGTATCTAACGCATGTTTAGTTCGCTTTCGTTTAATGCAAAACTAATTTCAATAACTTAGTAGGTTGGCAGATATATATAAGCTAAATTACTATATTACGAAAATACCTAATACCTTTCGCCGCAATATCTATAAACGCCACATCATTGTTGAATATTTTAACTTCCATCCTATCTATACCCACATCTTGCAAATTTTACAATCGGAATTGGGTGGCTTCATTTGAAAGTGCTGTGGATTGGCTTCTTTCCACTCCGTGTGTCTGCATGAACTTCATGGCATGGTCGTGTGTATATATGTAAATGTTTCGCCATTACCCAAACAACAACAACAACAAACAACAACACAATATATAATTATACGCAAACTATAACTTTCAATTTATGGGGTTTGTTCTGTTCTATTGCTACAGGCCAGCCCAGCCGAGTCGGCAAAGGTTTTTGTTACATGCGTGCCGTGCGAATGTGTTATGTCTGTATTCAGTGGCGTAGCTATAAATTACAAATTTGGCATCTTGCTTTTCCGGTTCTTTTATTTTTCTGCCTGTTTTATAATAAAATTAGTAAGTTAACAAAGAATTTGTTTTTATTTTACAATCGCTGATTGAATATCCTTGGCCAAGCACGTAGCCAGGAATTTTGTGCGGGGGAGGCTGAGGTGAAGAAAAATTAAAAAACGTCACACTTTTTCTTTCAGGTAAATTCAGTTTTTCTGAGAATTTTCTTCGAAGGAGGTTGAAGTGAAGAAAAATTGAACAACTTCACCCTTTTTCTGAATTTTACGGCATTTCGGAGGGGACTTTAACCACCAAGCCCCCTCTGTGGCTACGTACCCCCGTCCTTGGCCCACTTTATCAGTGACAGGGACCCAGATTCTAAAGTACCTAAACTGGATGGACCAATCCTAGAAATTGTGAGTTAGCCAAATACCAAATCATCATTTAATTTTTTTTATTTAATTTTTTCTTAATTTTCCCGCACATCGTTGGATCCCAGGTGCGTCGCACGATAACTACGCCCCTGCTGCACTTCATATGTTTAAAATTTTGTATATTTCTTGTAACATCCTGTAAATCGGTTGCAACACGATATAAGTTTGTTAAAGTAGGTCTGGTGAAATTGGTTTGGGCATACCTCTCCATTCCTTGTGCCCAAACTACCCACCGAAAAACTAAACCACAACCGACAACATAACCTCACCACACCACCGCACGCTGATTCATCTGTTATGTAATACTTGGTTCGCGTTTCGCCATTTCGCGAACCTATGCCACTTCGATTTTATTCAAATTTCTCATGCTCGCCTGCTGAACACATTTGACTAACGTAGTCGACATTCGTTTTGAAGAAAAACTCGGTACGACGTGCATGGAAAACGAAATAAATCGCGTTGCATTTCTATTTAAATTAATCTGAAAATATACAAAACTTTCCGTAAAGTAAAGAAAATTCGTTGCTATTGAACAAAAATCTAGTAAATTTATCAATAAACAGTATTTGCAAATACTTTTTGCTTGAATTTAAAAATACGTTTTGATGGATATCAAACAGTTTTTCACATTTCAATTCAGTATTTTTAAATGTTACGTGAATACCATCTAAAAGGTTATTTTAATAATTAACCTTAATAAAATGTAGGTAAGCTGAACTTACTATTTGACGTTCGGAGAGGCTCATGTTGAAATTTAATAAGGAAATAAGGAAAATGCTTTGCATATTATAATTAAACCATTCAACTTTGGTAAGGTAATATATTATTTACCAACGACAAATCGTCTTTGCACTCACTGTACAAATACATTTGAAGGTCTTAATTTACATTTGACATAATGCTTTCAGAGAGGTGTGTACCTATATTAATGTCTGGACGATATAATTTGTCTAAAATTAGCATGACGAAGTAATTGCTACTACATTCAAATGCACATTAAACTTTAACTTTAATTATAAATTTAACTGTCTTCAACAGGAATAAACGCCTTGGATATGTTAAATATTTTCAGAAGTACATTAACTCCGCGGTTGGGGGGGGGGGGGGGGGGCAGTAAATTCATTTCCAAATGCAAATTTTATTTATTACATTTCAAACTACCATAATTATATCGAATAAAAAATAATCTCCGCTAATAAACCAAAAAAAAATTCCATTGATAATTACCTCTTTTATTTTTGTTTAATAAATTAGGATAAATTAGGAAAACAATTGAGTTTTCTATATTTGCGCGCCTATTTTTTCCAAGGTACTTAATCGTGTTGTTGGCAAAAATTTCATTGCCCTTTCATGTGTACGGGCCTCCAAACAGTGTTAGTTAGCCTAGGGTCGCCCCTGTTGTACTAGTTGTGCAATTCTCACAAATTACAGTTTTATTTCGTTTTCGACATTACGACTTTTTCACGGCTCATACTATTTTCCATGAATATTTAATCATTTTTATTCCAAACGATAACATCTGCGTTCGAAACGATGTTATCAAAACACATATTAGTATAAAAAATCAAATTAGTACGTATAATCGTTTCCTTCATGGAATCGTAGATATTTATGCGATATCCTCCGAATCGGTTTTGTTTATGTATGGGAAGAGATAGCTGTAACGTTAAATCCATTCCTATGAGGGTTATAGTTTATAGTGCAAAGACGAAGGGAATACAGGAGACTTCGGGGTAATCTGAAACTGAAACCCGAAACTCGAGTTCAGGTATTTCGTTGCGAATTGCGAAGAAACGATATGTGTATAGGACTAAAACATTCACATGTTCCCATGTACCTATATACCTTTTTGCCTAAAAAGATATATCGTTCGATAATTTATCCTAGTTTTTGCTGGCTCTGGTTCTTTCTGGTTGTGTATCTTATACGACTAGTGGCGGTATATATAGTTGAGCACACAATTTGCCTCGGCGGGCCGATACTTTGCTTCGCTTACCATCCCCATGAGTTAAGAAAGACCCATCTGTAATGATAATCCGTACGCGTCTTTGCTTAAGGAAATTTATTGCAATGTCGGATATAAATTTTTGATTTTGACTTTATCGGTTTCCCGTTTTTCGGGCGGTTTTCTTTAACAATTTGCTTTTGTTGCCATAAAACAATGAAAACTATACTTTAAACTTAAAGCAATAGGAAATAGAAAATATTTTGTTTATGCAATGTTCGGGATTTGTAATACAATTTTAACAAGTTATATTGATGTGTACAGGAATGCGGCTTCGTTTGTCAAGGGATTGAACAAGTCCAATCGGTTTTTGCGTTTAATTGCGATGGTCGCATCGCGTTTGTTATATTTTCCATCTACAGAATGATTTTAAATGATTCACATCTACTTGGGAATTGAAAAATATAGATAAAAATAGAATTAAAGAGGACTCGCTCTTCGGAGCGACGAAGTATTGTGGACATGTTTCGGCCTTTTTGAGCTTCATCAGCAAGAGCCGATCGAGTTTTAATGAACTGCCACCTTAATACCTATTTTCGGAAAAAAAATCCATAAATAGAAAGCCTGGAGACGCCCCTCTGACGTATAGAAAGGGGAGGACCTAGAATGCAAACAGCAAGCAACCGGTAGACCGATCGAGTGAGTTTTAAATTTATACCTGTATCCATCCATTGATATACTGAAATATACCAAAATAGATACAGAGAGATGAACTGTGGCTGCATCTAACGGCATATACCGAAAATCAAGCACAACTTTTGCGTGGGTTTGGGCAAATCCTCATATAAAATAAATAATTATCAAATTGCAACTAATTGATGTCAATCATATAAAATCACTCTGTATATGTCAACATGGCAACGATTGCAACTCCCTCGTAATAGTGTCAAATGCCGGTCGGGATTTAATTGCCGGGGCAACATCCCGCGTTTATTCAGATTTATTCCGCTGTCGGCGTTTTATTTACATTCAAAATGTAACTCGTCGGTACAAACACGGAGATGATTGCCGCATTATCCTGTCTCTCTCTCTCTCTCTCCCTTCTCGCGCTAGTTTTTTTTCGTTATTTGTTTGGAGTTTTATTCTCCATTCTCATGTATATTTTTATCATACCAGTTTTTTGTCCGCGTAGCAGTGTACTTATACGTCTATATTTTTGTTCATTTTTAAAACTTTCTTTATGCATTTGTTTATGTTTTTGGATGGAGGACAAAATAAATACGCGTTTCGGTTGTTATTTACATACGTGACACACCAGTTGTTATTATTGGTTCGTCGGTGGTAGGTATTATAAAGTTTATGGTGTCATGAGTGCACCATCCAAATAAAAATTAAAAAAAAAAACAGTAAACAAACAGAAGTCTCTTGTAAAAACTTAAATATACTTTGCTCTACTTTGGTTGGTATGTATGAGTAGTAAGTATAACAAAATGGGGAAGAACCGGGAGGGGGAGGAATATGGAGTCCAGCGTCACAGTCCCCACATTTGACGCGAATATCTAGATGAGAAGATGAGAGATCGTATGACTGCCAGTAATAGAAGTCGTAGTAGTCGTCGAATCGCATTTTTCGCCGAATGACAGTTTGAACCCATCCAATATTAGAGGGATATAAAAGTCTTTAAGATATTCGGTTCATCTCCTTCTTCGTGTGTTCGTGTCGATACGAAGACGGCTTCGGAGTTGAGTAGACAACATCCCCCCAAACCTCCACATTTTGGTCCTTCGTTCGGATCGTATCAAGTATTGCAGAATTGGGCAGGACGCATAGCGCATAGATATTGCGAATCAATACCAACCGTCATTATCATCCCCCAAATATATATCTATCTATACCGTATATATAGCAAATCATCTACTGTTATCCAGTTATCCTTTTAAATTATCAAGGCTACCAAACGAAAACAAGCTGCGGAATAATTCGGAGCATATTTTATAAATCCTGTTAATTTATTTCCATCCCGGGCTTATATTCAATTGTAAGGGATGCAAAGAAGTTAAATTTCATTTTTTAAATCCTTCAAAACACCTTAAACTATTTTTAAGACATTTATAAATATTTATTCATTTTGGCTTCTGACCAAGTAGAATACGACGTTAGGAAACTTAAACAACTGTGCGGGGGTGAGGGTTGCTTTCATTTCCAAAAGTCACAAAAGAGACGATATTAACGATTTTCAATAAAAAATAAAGTAAAATTATTAAAAAGAATATTAGAATTTGCTCGAAACGATGATTCTGCCATTTTCATTGATTTTCTTCATTTTCCCTCTATTTTTCATTTTCTTCGTATTTCAAAGAATTATTAAGATGGGCAAACTAAACCGTGTTTTCTTAAGGACTGATCGTCCTCTCTCTCTCTCTCTCTCTGCATTAGTTTCGTGATATTTTCATATCTTACTGTTCGTTTTTGTAAGAAACATAAGTCTCAGGCATCCATGCGCCTTAATTATTATTTATTTGTATACACTTGCTATTTCGTTCATCTCGTTTAGTCCACCATCAAAACCAAAACCGCCAAAATAAAGCAACACGCCAACCGCACATTCAATAAGTCCGTTATAATAGAGCCGCACGTTCTAACACACGTACTTATGATTTAATAAGGGTTTTCCTTAATTGAAAGGGAAAGGCAATTCATCATCGCGTTAAAGCCTCCGACCGCTTCCGGCTGGCTAAAAGATCCTGCGCAATGAAACAAACTTAAATAATGCCTCTCGGATTGCATATAGTAATCTTTCAATGTCCCCCCCCCCCCCCCCCCCCCCCCCCCCCCCCCCCCCCCCCCCCCCCCCCCCCCCCCCTCTATCTGTCCCTTTTTTTTTTTTTTTTC
>JARJEB010011912.1:0-10430 GCA_030264535.1 Liometoxenus newtonarum | reverse complement strand
TTTGGGAATTGTGCTGTTAACTTGTAAAAACTTGTGGGAAGACCAAAATAAAACTGATGTTTATCAACTTGGTTGACATGTGTGTGGGCAACAACCCCAACCTAGTTGAGGACAAGGTTGACGACTAGCTTGAAAGTGTATAGGCCGCTTTACGAACCAACCGTTCGCTCGGATAAAAGAATCGCAAAAGAATAGAAACAGAATAGAATGGAATTGAAAATGAAAATTTGCACGTGCAAAAGCTTGTATTATTGTTATTGTTTCTAGTTGCACAACGACAGCTCTTTGGCTTTAGTTCTTTCATCCCTTCGAAGAACGAAATTATTACATTGAATATAATGTTGGCAAACATATCACAAAAAATTACATTAATAAATGCAATTGAAAGAACCATAGAAATATTGAATTGAAATTTTCAACGTGTGACTTTCGGGTGGGAGTTTAATTGTTGTATGCATAATAAAACTAAAAAGAACTGTGTGATGTGAAGTTTAATTTTTTCAATGGTTAAAAAATTTCCTACCTTATTAAATGCAGATAAGCAAAATTTCCTTCTTCTGATGTGTAATTTACATTGGACACCGACATGAATTACTTGATTAAATTTATATATAGTTCACTTAAAAACCTGAAAAAGAAAAAATGCATTACATAATTTCAAAAAGCACTCTTTCAGGTACTTAATCAATATTTATTTCGGTTTAGTTCTATAAAATCGACTTTGCTTCTGAAGATTACAATTTTGGATAGTACTAATAAATAAAAAAAATTAATAAAATGAATAATTAAATGACAATTAATATTACTTAAAGATATTAATAATTCGAAACCGATCCGAACCGAAACTGTGAGATTACACTTTAAATCTTCAAAACTCCGAAATTTTTGAGAGAGCGTTAAGCTAATTCTATTTTTCATTCTAATAATCATCTTATTATATCATTAAGTTATTGCTTAATTGACTTATTATGTTATACTTACTAATAAATTAATAAATACCTAAAAATATAACATATTTAATAATAATTTAAGATGTTTAAGTTATGACTTATGACCGATTTATTTTTTTCCAAGAAGTTGTCGTACAACTTATTTAAGTAACTAATTTATAAAACTTCAATTTGCATATAATCATCAAATACGTCGAAACCACTTGGCCTTACTCATAAATTTCGTTTCATATATTTTTAAAAATAAGTATATAAAATAATATTACTTGAAAAGAATATTTAAAACACGTTTAAGAAGTTTGAATGAAACACCTGTTGACCATTTAAATAAATCTTGATTTGTAAATATAAGTAAAAATTTTATTTTTCGTTTTATTTTTTCTGGTTTTTTTTTATTAATTATTTAGGGGGTTAATTTTAAAATTTTGATGACGACTTAATAGTTGTTTTAATAATTTTTTTCTTCTTTGGTATATTTCTCATCGTATTGGATTTTATATGCTGTGTGAAAATGTAGTGGAAGTTCATTGAACCCTCAACCCTATATAAATTCTAAAAGAAACACCCTTCCATTAATGTACTTACATCCTGTATTGTGTGTTCAACATCCAACATGTGTTAGCAACATTCATTTCTTTTATTTATTTCTATTGTAACTCTTCAATCTTCATTCAAGTTTTTTAAATAAGTTGCATATAGAAAAGAACTTGCTTCCTTGCTTCCCTTTTTTCAATCCGTCAGTTTATCTTCCCACCATTCACCGCCCAAAAGTCGAAACATGAAACTTTCAAGTCCAAGTTTTAGGATACTGAACGTTTCCAATAGCAAATTAAATTGAAAAAATTTAGGAAGGAGTGACTTATCGTTTTTTAATGAAGTACCCTTTGAGCACCACCCTGTATCTATATAAATATGTAGAAATTGACTTTCTCTTCTTTCAATAAATCATTTTCAGACAAAGCACAAAACATTGTGTCAAGAAACATTTTCTACAGTTTTTTCGGAGTTTTGAACTTTTTATACTTTCCGATCTATTATAGACCGAAAGCATTGGCATATTAAGGAAAGTTATGAATTTCGGTCACATTTTCGGTGTGATTTATTTCTTATCATCGGTTGATAATTTTAGTTGGTTCATCAAGTTGAAAATTGGTTCTGACTTAATTTCGAAGAATTAAAAGCGTTTAAAACGAGGAGATCGTACGTAATACAGAAAAATATTTGAGAATTTTTCAAAGCAAGGCAACAACAAGGAATGAATACATTCCGTATCCATTCAAGCCCTTGTTTTCGTTGGGGGGTAGAACGTGGAAAAAAGGTAAAAATGTGAAAAGAAATGTAAAAGAAAATAAGTACACAAAACAGAGGGTATACTATGGAAAAGTGACTTACACAAAAAAAATAAACGTAACCTGGTATAACTACATCAATTGATTGAAAGGGAGAAAAAAACATTAATAAAATTGCCAAATATTTATCATAAAATACGATTTATCACACTTTCAAGTAAAACTATCTGCACCGCCATAAAAGTGTCGCTCTTCGCTATCGGCTATCCTATTCAAAACTTACAAGAATTTTGCAATATCCGCATTAGAATGATTGTGATTGTGGTGAAGGGTAACGTGGGGAATTTTGATTTATATTCGTAAATGCATCGATAAAGCATACTTGTAGACTTATCACAACAATAAATACAATAGCGACGATATAACGACAGCGATTATGTGGAGTTGGATGGTTAGTTTGAAACGTGTTCAGTTAACATTGCCACACTTTAAGGGTGACTCACAAAAAATACATTCTCATCAAATGTGTCCCAAGGGATCCCGAGTAACGAGACATTGTCCACACCCATATTACTCATACGTTTTTCATTTAAGTAACTTTTACCCTTTTTATTTATTTTACAATTTCGCGTTTTTCAAAGATTCTTTTTTTATACTATTAGAAAATAACAACTTTCAACAAAAATAAAATTGTGTAAAATTGTTTTTCTACACCTATTTAGCATTATTAGCATTTTTCAGTGATTAATGGTACCTATAAATCACTACCGTGAGTTATGGATCTGCATAAACCACTGCAATTAAATAACATTAATCGCGTATATTCGTAGATCATTTAAAGTTCAACAAGATTTAACAAATTTGAAGTGACCAATCCAACTTATCTATATGATCGAAAGAACCCGAAGAATTCCGACCGTAGCCCATATGTATCGCCCGCCGTATTGCTTCAGCTGTCAGTTAGTGCTCGTTCGTTGCTTCATCGAGAACATCACAATTTGTATTTTGTGTTAAAAATAAGTGCAAGGTGTAGAAAAAGCATAGTATTATATTCACCTACGGCTCGTGGGCTCAAGGTTCATCATCGCGAACAATGGCTATCATAATCGCTCATATTATAATACACTATTAAGTCTTAATAAATAGTAAGAAATAATTTATTAAATGGTCGAGCAACTTTCAAAGAATATTAACATTTTATGTTTGAAAACAAGGCGCGACATATTTATAGCAACAATTAATCGATTTCATGATATATGCGCATATATCTATATAATGATTGGAATAATTATTGTAATGGCGCAATCTGTTCTGTATTCTCTTGTTCTGTTATAAGTTGGGTGTAATTAAATTATATTCGCTATTTTGCAATTTTCAATTAAAATTTTAAAGATTTTGTTGGGCTTGTTCTTATATTGATTCCATATTAATAAGTAACAGTCTTTAGGTCTGTTTGTTAGTCAGTCCTAATGCGTCCTGGACTGCACTGACAGACATCAACGCTTTTGTTATACCTACAAAAGTGCAGCCAGTGCAGTGTTTCGGTGCAGAAGCGTTTGTTACTCAGTTCCGGACAGTCCCGGGCCACACTCACTACATTGTCTCGACCGGAGGTGCAGGCTAGTGCAGCCAGTGCTGAATTATGACGCATGCGTGTTGGGATTATAAACCATGTGGAATTTACAGTTTTTGTTCAGTTCTGCACGAGTTTTTGTGAATTTTTTAATTAGTTGCGTTCCAAATGGAAGCCTACAAACGTGAAAGTGCAAACAGGTTACACTATGGTGCACTAACCGTTCATTCTAGCATTACACAGGACTTTACTGGATAACAAACAAACCTTTTATATTGGTATCCTATACATTTACAAAAGAAACTGCGAAAATAACCGAAAGCAATAAGATAAATTAACAAAATTGCTGAAGCAATTTTTAAGTTATTTCTGCGAATAAAAGTTTTCCCTTTTCAAAAATATTCCCATTCCAATTTGTTCTCAATAAGATTCAGACACACATTCATTCATTCCTTCCTCGGTTCGTATTCGTAAAAGCGTTGAAGTTGAAAGAAACGAAAGTGGCGCCCACATTCAAATCGGCGTTAATATTGATGGGAGTACTTTAAATCTGAAAGGAGTATATATAGACTGAGGCATTGCATCGTCTCCACTTTCGGATGTTCAACGAATAAGTTGCGAATTCCATTTTATTTATACCGGCATCGACGGAAAAGACGAAAGACGTCGTCGCGACGCTACACTTCTTCCTTTTTCTATATACATATGCACAAAAAGGGTATAACTGTAGAACAGCCGCAACGAAAGCAATGCAAAGTGGGAAGGTTTTTGTGTAAACACTTTCTCCCCTACTCCTTTGAAAGAAGATTGCTGTCAGTCTCAGATCTCAGCATTGAAGGTTCCATATATAGAAATTTATTGGAGCGATTTGAGGGTATTCACTCACCCGCAATATATAAACGTTCCACTGTTTCACAGTGGGTGAAACAACAAGGGAAGCATGGTTGGAACGGTTAAAATAATGTCGACTATAGCAAAATTATAATAATAAGGGAATATGAATCGACGATGCGTACACCTACTCCCTACACATTACCGCTGTAGGAGCATGGAAGATGTGCACATGCATGGATCCGAATCTGGATCTGGATGTAGTATTAGATGAATAAGGGGGAATTCTTAGAAGACGTCGTGCTGCGTGCCCAATGTACATACAAGCATCGTTGCCCGTTGCCACTGTTGTAACCGTACCGATATAACAACCATGTAACTCTCGCTCGAATTCCTTCAATTCCCCCAATGAATGTTCTTCCAGAGAAAAATAGCCAAAGCCAAAGTCAACTATGTTCGGCATAAAAGTGTGAACCCTGGCTTTTCAGACTCTGCAACTAGTTACGAGTACTTTTCTCCAAGGGACTGCAGTTCACTTTCTACACACAATTCTACCGGTTGCTTACTCTAGGTCCTCCCCTTTCTAAAGCAGAAGAAATCCATGGATTTTTTTCCGAAGATGGGTACTTACACTTACTGACTAAGTCCGTAAGAGTCTGACATTGGCTACTGGCTATGTCGGGGGATTCTCCTACGTACCGAAAAAAAAGACTGCAGATCCCGTGCTACTACAACAAAAAATCATCTGTGAAGGGTCAGGGTCTCTGCCTGCAGTCGAATGTCCATGTGTCACATGGGGAAAGACATTATTTTAATTCTTCTGGGGATGAATTCAGAATATTAAATACAAAGATTATCAGAATACCGAGAGAAAGTAAGGCTGAAGCGTCGGTGATCCATCTTGTAATAGATCCCCGCATTTTGTAAAAGAATGTAGGTAATATATGGTAAATACATATTGAAGTTGCACTCTTGGCTCTTGCACTCACTTATCTTCCTTGGACATATCGCGACTGGAAATCCATTAGAAAGACGCGTAACGAGAGGTGTTTCCTCTCATTTTTAAAGATGATAGCGATGCACGTCGGCAATGAGTTTATAACAGTGCTGATGAATATAGAGCGAAATTATGTGGGCATTTGCATATTTAAATTTTCTTCTCTCTGGGCAAGCACCGCTGCCTCTTTGATAATAATTTATCCGCGGTATGAAGGTTTTTCATTCTCTTCTCTTTTTTTTTGGTATTCCAACTTTAAGTCATACCAAACGCGAGCTGTGCCTGTGGATGCTTTATTATTGTATCGTGTCTTTGTATATTTGGGTGCAGGACCAGGACCCAGGCTTATCTCTAAGTTTATTTTACGAAAATGAAAATCATCATCATTTTAAGTTGGCGAACTTTGCAAGTGAAAAGACAAAAAGCAACAAGAAGACTATTGGGATATGAAGTAACGGCAAGAAGGTAAAACGGGCTAAAAATGAAGAGGGGAATTTTAATGAGTATTGTTTCACGTAAATATACTCTCTAGAACCCTTGAAAAAGAAAAGTATCTACTAGAACGAATTAAATTTTTCGACATTTAAAATTTTCTAACGGCATATCATTTATTTTTAATTTTTTTAATTTTCTCTTGTGATATTGTTTCAAACACCAGCCCACAAGGGACACAGGTAGGAAGGAAAACAGTGTATTGGTAATTGTTTGATATTTTTCTGTAATTGAAACACACTCCGTGCACCTTCAGAACAAGTAAGGACTTGTACTTGTAGGTTATAGTGATTCATTTCCGCACCGTAAGATACACACTTTAGGGGCGACGCACGTATGAATCAGAAGTGAGTATTTAAATAGCAAACGAATGTGGGGTTTCCGACTTGGTTTTGTTACATTCAATATACTTGAAGGCATGAAGACAGAAGTGGATTTAGAATAATTCAACAAATATGTAAACTTTACAAATTTACAAAAAAAATTGTAAGCCTCTTGGTACATGAGTGGTTTTTTTGCTTATTATAAAGTGATAATCAAGTAATGAGCTGCAAAACTTAACGTTTTGGCGAATTTCGAAAACTTAGAAATAAAAGCCTTGAGTACATGCATGGCTTACTGACTTGGAAGAATTCCGGTCTAGTCTAGACCTAAACTCTGGATTCCAGCATTTCATTACAAACATCCATTCAACACATGAAGGATATTCGAGTATAACAAGATCGTCTCGACAGTTCTATATAGATGTTTGGTACGTTCTATCTTTAGTTAGGTTTAGATTAAACAAACGAATGCATCTACAAAGTGTAATGGCCAATGGAAATGGAAATCGAGGCAGTTGCAATAGAGCTAGGAGTTGTGTAGTTCTAGTTTCCAGTGCGATATTTCGACTTATATTCCAAAACATAAATTTCTGGAGGAATCGAGGAATAAGTTGATTTTGGTGTTGCTCTTTTATACATATTCTAACAGAAGTGAAACTTCGTGACGTTCGGCATGCGTCGTTTGGTGACCTTCGGCGCCGTCAGCCATGTTGTGTGGAGGTTGGAATTTGCGGGAAATTTGAATTTACCTCACAATACAAATAGCAGATTCAAATTTCCCGCAAATATCAACCTCCACACAACATGGCTAACACACACCTGTCGAAAGACGCGAAGTGTCACTTTTGTGTATTATTTTCGAATTGAGTTGTGGTTTTCGTTGCACTTAAACACGATATATTAGAAATAACTAGTAACGTAACGAGTCTAGGAATGAATGTGTATCAGCTGTTGGAAATTTCCCCTCACACCCGCCCGCACCGTAACAAGTTCGCAAGATCAGCTCGATGCGCACAAGCGCACTAAAGCCATGAATAGATGCCAAATGCAGAAATGTATGCGAAAATTCAAATGGCATTCGGTGCGCTTTAAATGTTCAGACAAAATTAACGAACACGGAAAGGGGAACGTATTAATCATCAACTTCTACATGAGCACCTACCTACAATCCTTCCTTAATATGTCTATGACTATGACTAGTAGTTATATACGGTCTGATCTTGTAACGATCTTCTATAGGGATTTACATTGTAAAATTTTTAGGTTTTCAGCAAGAGACCCATTAACTGGACCTAAAGTTTTTACCATGTAAATCCCTATGGAAGATCGTTAAACCATCAGACGGTATAGTATGAAAATGCACGAACACAAGATTATTTCTATTCTACCAACAGAGTTGCGCATTATACTTCTGTTTTTAACTTCTGTGCGCAAATGAAGTATTAATAAAAACTATGGCGCGAAAATTTTTTCGATTAAGAGATGATTAAAGAATGTAGGTAATATTACAAATTTTCAATTTGAAAGTTTTCCTTGCGGAAATGTTTTCGGCGTATCCATATAGAAAGTTTAATACTTTGCAATTTATGAGTCAATTAGATTAAATAAAGTTCAACATGATATTAAAGTTTTTTGTTTTTAGATTTTGTCAATGTAAGTATAACTAATTAAAGTCTGAATTTGTGCTGCGGCTGCGTATGTATGAAAATTTCGTTCGAAAGTTTTGTATTTCCGGGGTATATTATGTCAAAAATAGTCACGTCCAAACAAACAAACAAATGTTATGCATATTTAATGGTAAAAATGCAAAAATAGTTTATAAACGCCAGTCCAAGCAGCAATCAACAGAAAAAGTAATCAATCATCATCATATGTACACAAGTACTACCTACTATACTAACATAACAACTGCATAAAGGTAAAACAAAAATATCTGTTGAAGTAGAAAATTTATCGACACAAAACATGCGTTTATTTTTTATGCGTTTGATAAGCTTTACTCAACACCATTTTATTCGTTTGGTACACATTCATGAATGTGGATATAGCTAGCCATCAAGTAATCTGATTATAATCCAAACTTCAAATATTCACTCGTCCATAATTAAAACGAATTCAATTTCCGGTTGATAATCAAGCTCGTTTTGTATGAGGTTCTCGATGTAGGTATATTTTTCGTAAATGTTCATGTGCATGAATGAAACATTTAGAACTTACAACTTCTATTTTGTAAATGTTTTCATAACTTTTATTTTCTTTTCAGACACTTTTAAAAACAAATCTTTGTGTATAATTGAGCAGGGGCGTAGCCAGGAATTTTTAGAGGAGGCTGTTGAAAATTTTATTATAAAAAGTAAAAGTTCAATTTTTTTAAAGTTTAGTTTTATAGTAAAAAATGGTAGTACCTACATTACATTTTGATTGAAAAGGGGGTGCTCCATCCTCGAGCCCTTCTATCACGCTACACACTGGTATCATAGAGGCAAACAAATTTATAGAAAATTTTATTATCGTCATTTCAAAAATGACTGATAATGAATTTATAAATATTTAACAAGCAATCCAAAATTCAACTATTTTAATACATATTATAAATTATGAATATAATTAAACATTAACCATACAAACAGGCAAATATTTATTATTGTATATCTGTAGAGGCGGAAATAATTGGTTCAATATTCAATTTCTATGTTTACATTCCGTTATACCGTTGAGTGAGGAACAATAAGAGTGGCAACTCCATGTAAACTAAAAGTTTCAATACCGACCGCGTCCCGCGACCCCTTTGCCAACATGATTTTTGCTAACAGTCGGCGCTGCCGTGTTGCTTTTGAATTTTTACTTTTCTTTTAACTTGGGGTGTTATACATATATTTATTATAAATGGGTAACACAATTTTAACGTTTACGTTATATGTTGTACCCAAATTAACAAAATGCAGAACCAAAGCGCTCTAATAAAGTTAAAATATCGATATTTATTAAAAAAATTTATATTCAAATATAGGGGGTGTCCCAAAATATTTTTAAAATACATATTTCATTTTCAGATTACATAAAATTAAATTAAAGCATTAATTATGCAATATTTGCAATTGAAGAGAAATTAATCAACCAAACAAATCAAATCAAATTTAATCCAAATAAGTTGCTTGGTTTGCTTGCAATTTTGTACTCATACAGAGAGACACACCGATATCACTCCAAAAACTACTTTTTAGCACTTAGAGAAGTGAGATTCGTGGAGATCTGTCGAAAACCCGATTTCGATAGTTACTTTCGGAAAGTCGGAAAGTACCTAAAATGTGGCTGCCATTGAGCCTGTATATTTATCGTTAAAACTATGAATCAAATTATTAAGTAAAACTAGGTTCCTATATAATATATTATGAACAATAACGAATAAATTTATGCATTTTACATAATTTGGCAAAATTTCATTATAAAAGCATTAAGCTGCGCACCTTTCTGTGATTTAACTATAAATGCAACAAAATATTAACAAAATTCTAAAAATCGTGAATTAATTTATGCCATTCTTATAATAGTATCATTACAAAATAAATAAGCGTTTAAATACAAGTTCGACAAAAAGAATTAAAAAAAAAAACAAGAAAATTGGGTTCGTTGGGAATTTTGGCGATGTGAGGAAAATAACAGCAACAAAACTAATTTTTTGCATTTCTTTCGGTACATTGTTAGTAATTTACGCCCCGAGTTGGCTGTTACAGCACCAGCCGTATGCGAGTGCTGTATGTCAATGAGTTTGGCACGCACACTTTCCGCTAAAGTTGCGTACACTATTTTTCTACCAACGGTTCAAAATATAAAAAAGTATGAACATTTTATTAAGATTTATAATAGTAGATTATATCATTAAGCGTATAAGTGACACTTTGTGTGGCGAGTAGGAACGGTTGACCGACGAGCGCAGCGAGTCGGACAATTCCTACGAGCCACACAAAGTCACTT
>JARJEB010011909.1:0-14792 GCA_030264535.1 Liometoxenus newtonarum | reverse complement strand
TACATATATTTAATTAATACATTAAGAAAAATGTATTATTTACATGTAATCGTTATGCAAAATTACATTTTTTTTACAGTGTAATATATTATACGTTGACGCAGCCATTCTGGCGCGGCCGTTTGGGCGTAGAGACAATTGGGCGCAAGTAGTTCGGGCGCAGGTCATTGTTGGCGCAAGTATACAAATATTTAGAGAAATTCGGATTTATATAGGTATAATATATTTTTAATGGTCCTAGACCGGAGACTGGAGTCTATTTCAAATTTGCGGACAAAATACGGCGATTTCGTGTAATCCCCTTGCGACCCCTTCGCCCACAAATCGACTTTATGTTCTCTCTATAGACTTATATCTCTATGATAAAAGTAATAACGAAATATATGATGCATTGCTTCATTCCATTGGTGCATCCAAGTGTAAACCTGAACCAAATAGAGCGAAAACTCGTTCTTTCACTCAATTTGAACCACATTGATTTGATAAAATACATAAATGTACTTACTGATGGAAATCTGGTAACGTGGTAACATTTGTGCTAAATTAGAATGACCTAATCATGTGAATTTGTGAATGTGGCTATTATATATGCTCTAAAAACCTCATTCAATACATAACAAGAGTGATCTGGGTGTCTCGCAGTGTTTTCGATCGTTTTTTTCTTCTTCTGTGAACACATTGTAACTCTTTACTGCAAGTGCTTTTGTTTGATGCGTCGGAAACGTAACGTTGCGGTAAAGTAGTTGTCATGCCAACCAAACTGGAAGAAGTATGGCATTTGCAAACTGAACTACGAAGCTTCTCATCACTCTTTTCTGCAAATATATATATAACATACTTTTTACTATTATCTGTCTCCACAAGGTTATTGTGTGCGTGGATACACAATCAACAGTCACTCAATAAGGGGATTTAGGTCCGTCTCCTTCTCCTATACTTCTTTCTGTCTCTGCTTCTGCAAGCTGTTACTAAAACATCTTCCCAACGTTCTTTCGCTTTTTCACGTCCCAATTTTGTTGATAAGCGTCCGCGCCTACGTTTGGAGTCCATTTCGTAGAGAACTCGAAAAAAAAAGCGAAAGGATGCCATCGCAGCGCAGCTGTCGTTTTGGTGGAAAATTCCGAGGAAAAGATGAACGTCAGTGGATTATATATGGAATGAGGAAGATAAAGATGAGGAAGCATATTGGGAATTTTCAGATATTTAATAATAAATATCCGAATTCTTTGATAATGTCCTAATATCAGTTTTGACAATTATGTAAGCTCTAAGGTTTCTGAAAAAAAAGTCTCAGAAGATGCGGAATATTTTCTCTTCTGGTTTATTTTTATTTGTAAATTGTCTTCCCGTGAACTATATTCCGGAATAAGGCGAGAGAAGAGAAAGTCAAATAATATTGTGGAAAAATTGAGAAATTTGCAGAAATTGTTAATATACCTACGCACAAAACGCAAAGCGCAAAAGTTACGAAGAAAGTTTGCGCAACTTCTTCTCTGAGAATCATTCATACTCGTATTCAGAATTGCTTCCAAGAGGTTTAACGGAACTCCGGTGGAGCAAGTCAAACTCGAAGTCATCAAACAAGTAACAAGTTGCCTCGCAAGTAACAGATAAACTTACATTTACAAAGTGTTTTCGAAAACACAAATTTTTCGCAATTATTTTCGCAATTTTGGTAACTCGGCAAAAACCTTATTTTATTTTTTTCTTTTATGTACTTATATGGGAAGTTCTGAATTTTGAGTTTATGTTTAACGGAACATGCGGTTTTCCATGTATCTACAAATGTAGAAAGAGCTGATGTCACGTGAAAACTGAAAACTTCAGAAAATGTTTGGAATATGCAAACTTTGCTTTATACCCTCGATACTTTCACTTTTTAACTTACTTACCTAAATTTCTAATAAGTATCTTAATAATAATTTTTGCGTTTTTTATCGATTTCATGACGTCTTTGAACTTTATTAATTAACACTTATAACGAGAACAAAACCCGTGGATAATCATAATTGCGAGCAAGTAGTGAAGATCTACCGGTTCTAGATATGGCGGAGGATGAGGAATTCTGAGCCGACAGATGGCATAAACAACAAAAACAACAGCAACAAACAACAGAAACAACCGACGATAAACAACAGAAACAACAGCAACAAACAACCAATCTAAATTCCCATCTGGCGGACCTGAATTCCTCCTCCGCCGCATATCTAGAACCGGTAGTACTTCACTACTCGAGCATAAACCAAAAAGTTTTAAGTTTTTGGTGTTGTTTGCAATGTAAGTAACCTTCAAATAAATGTCCTTAATTTTCGATATTGATAAGCTGCGAAAAGCTCTCAATGATCAATTGTCATGAATGATAAATCCCAGAAAATGTTGAAAGTCTCAGTTGCTAACTTACCCACAAGAAATTGATTCAATCTTAATCCGTCAGTCTCGCACCAACCAGTAATGAAAAACTGCTTGACAGGATACGATAAAGATGGTTTGGTTTTTGCCGAACTTTTCATTTTCTTCACCAAAGCTTTTGCTTTTCCGGAATATTTAACTTCAATAGGGGTGGGATTTTGATGTTAACGGTTTAACGCTGCAAGGATAAAAGGATAAGGTAATGAACGTGTACAGACTTTTGTAAATGTCCTGGTCTGGTCTGGTCTGGTATTAGGGTTGAAATATGAAGGTTGACGATGACGAGGGCTGGAGGGCTGCTCAAGTTGAAGTTTAAAGTTGCAAGTGATGCGAACGCGAAGTAGAAGGCGGTGGTGGGCTTAATAATATAGGTAGGTAGGATGTTATGCGTTATAATGTCTTGAGCTTGAAGACGCTTGTGCGTGAAGAAATTTGAAATGAATGAGCCCGCAGCCACAGTACAGAGTTTACCTACATAAAATGATGGATTGATTTTCATCAAAATGAAACTTTTTTTGGGCAGCGGAGCGAAGAGAGGAACGAAAGCGAGGGTGAAAATATTAAATACTTTAAAGAGGTTTTGTATGCTTTTAAATGTTTTTTTATACTCTTAAAAGTCTTAAATGTACTGAACTTGCTATTTTTAAACATTTTCTAGATCCAGTTGGGAAGAAGAAGTGATATCATGCAAATTTATTTGTTGTGCGACTAGTTTCACGACTTCAAGGTCGCATCATCAGGCGCTACAAAGTCATTTACATTGATAGAGATTAAAATGTCATAAGTTCTTCAAAAAATAAAAAATAAATTATGACAATTTAATCTCTTTCAATGTAATTGATTTTATAGTGCCTGATGATGCGACCTCGAAGTCGAGAAACTAGTCGCACATTAAATAATTTCAATTTTCGTGGTTTAAACCAAATATTTAAAGAACTGGTGCGACAATATCGTTGCTAGCACTATCTCTTTAATATAATTAACCAATTTTGTGTATCGCACTTTCTCAGAACACCAAATTTGGATAAAGTAGAGTTACTGTCAAGAACGCAAAATTGAAAAAAATGTGACTTCAAATTTGAAATGTTTCGTCAGACAATTTTAATAGTCGCGCTTTAATTAAACTTATTATTGTTTAGTTAAAACTTTCATATTGTTGTTAATTGTAGTCACTTTCGCACTTAATCCTCATCTCTTTTTCTCTGTCTACGTTTACTTCATTTATCCAATTTTATAATATTCGTGCGCTCATTAACGAGAACCACTAAATCAACACGAACACGAAAATGACACTTTTAGAAACTACTAAGTTATAATATGAAACAAAACAGAACAGAAATGTAACTGTAAGACAACGACTTCATTACATGTTAAGCTTTTTTTTAGGTTACTCTGCCTCTTTCTATATAGAAAGAATGAAATTCGGTTACTTAACCGTCTTTTATAAAAAAAAAGCAAACCATGTTTTTCTTTTCATTTTATAATTGCTTCAAATTTCACATGTAGAAAATTGAACTTTCAATTAATTGGAATTCCGTATTCAGAGCATCAGTTTCCATATTTCGTTTTTAATATTGCCAAACGAACAAACTGAATATTCAGAGATATTGACAGAGTGACCGAATGAATAACCGAATTGGACGAATAGATGAATAATCAATCCATCATGAAATTAAACCTGGTTCGTGGATCGTTGGAAAAAAAAAACAATGTTTCCAATTGATGGACGGCACTTTTTCTCTACATAAAAGTTCGTACAGAATAACTTTTCCATTGTTTTTGTCACCCTGCCTAGTGCCTGATGTATTTTTAGCTTCTCCAATTGTTTAAAATTTTAATCTTGCAATCCGGTATTTTGCCAAAAAAAACTAATTTATTGTAATGAAAACTTTCAACTTTGTTTTTCATCGATTTTATTTCGGTATCGGTATCGAAACGAAAGTATTTCAATTAACGTCCCATCCTCATTATTGGTCCCTTTCACATTTCTTTTCTATTCATTGCTTTTAAGAGTATCTACCTTTGTTTCACTAGAATAACATTTCAATCAAAGAGCAATTGATTCTTTTTACAGTTTTTACTTTCCAATGCTTTCGAAGGTAGTTAAGTATAGGAAAGTATCGGATTCACTCTAAAAATGCGATATCGGGTTTTCTATGGATCTCCTCGAATTTCGCTTCTCTAAGTCCCAAAACGTTGTTTATGGCCCCTATGCCCGTGTGTGTGTGTGTGTGTGTGTGTGTGTGTGTGTGTGTGTGTGTGTGTGTGTGTGTTTGATGTCCGCTGTGAACAAAATTCACGCTGAACCAAGCAAGGGATTGGAAAGAAATTTGGTATACATAGTCAATTTTCGGGTTAAAATTTCTGTGGTAAATTCATTGGTCGAATCAAGATCGAATAGAAAAGGGCCGACATTTGCGGACAAATTGTTACCGGTTGTAATTGCTGCTTCTTATTCACTCTTCGAACTGATGAATTGCACGATAGTGCCAAAGGACCAATCCCTTCCACCGTTTTTATTTTGTCTGCAAGTAATTTCGTTATACATATAATTTAACTGTTAACACTAAGTGTCGGAAAGTTGTGCGGTGTCCCTCACCGTATATTATTGTTTTTCCTTCTTACTCTGTACTTCTATCTGTTTATCCTACGCTTATAGACATTAACATCTCAATTTTGCGTGGTTTTAATCACAAACGCGTTCTTCGTTTCGATTCTACAAACTTTAGTTTGTAAAAATACTGGGTCTTTCGAAAAATATTTATTTGTCTCTTTTATATACATATTGATTGCAGAAAGATAAAAAAGGAACACAATGCATGAAAATTTTTACGAAATGAATCATCTGGTCGTTGTGTATATGAATATACGAATTCTTATGGAACACCGAGCGGTGTCGGCGTCAAAGTCGCCCACATGCCACATACGACTTCCTTTTACGTGTAGTAACTGCGTCTTGGCAGTCTTTGCCACGCAGAGATCGAAGCCATTGCTTTTGTCCTCGACTGTCCAACTTTCCCAACATCAATAGCAATAATTATTGCGTGTGAGTTACTAGAAGAATGGAAATAACATTTAACGGTTTTTTTTAAGTTCCAATCAAATCTTATTCGTTTGCTTTCCTGTTCATTTTATCTTTTCGTTTTCGTCAATTTTGAAATGGTATTTTGTCTCATCAGTCAATACAGGACGTTGACTTCTCTATATTCCAAATCTCAGAAATAATCACCTCCTTTTTGTTGTAATATATAGACTCTTCAAGGTCATGCGTTATTAATGAGTGTTTTTATATATTATTTGAGGACATTATTCAGCATCTTTTGTTTTTCATCCTGACATCGAATCAAAACTACTTTGAGAACAAATGGGAGATCTAAAATTTTCTTTGACATTTCCCAACTTTATACTTAGCTCTCTAGCCTTTCGATTCGAACACAACTTTTTTCCTTTACCGATGCTTCCCACTTTTGTCATTTACTTCAGCTTCCTCTGCGAGCTTCTCCCTCAAATTGCTGAGGGCCCATACTGATGAAGGAAACTTACGACAAAGTCCAGAAGAAAGGACAAACCGGACGGAAGTGGTCGAAACTTTTCTTTGCTTCGTTTAGTCTATTGAATTGAAACTCCTTATTTGTCATTTCGTCGGTTGTCCTTTTCGTTGACTCTTTGTTCTCTGTTACATCACAACCTCTAAGTTTTAAGTTAAGTTGCGAGAGTTAGATTTGGAATTGCTCATGATCACGATTGATATTTAATTACATCAGAATCATGGAATTGCTTTTATCAAACCTTAAAATTTTCCTTTCAAAGGAAACGCAGTCCTCGTGAACAGCTACTGAGTATCATTGTGAATGAAAAATTGCCTCTGGAGTTTTGCAAGAACAAGAATGTAGCTACTTAGGGTGGAATTGCATTACCTTACTATACATGTATATTACCTATGCTCGAATCTATTTTGAACGAGGATACTGAAAATGACGGAACGAGAAAATACGAAAACCTATTGCCTAAGGACATCCTTCGGTAAAGAATATACAAGGCACTGCCGTCTCGGTGACTGGAACACGGGGACGGCAACTTAAATGACAAAGCGCAATAGACCATAGCAGAATAGTGGGTAGTATAGTAGTATAGAAGCATTTGGAGTGTAGTAAATGGAAAGGTTGTGCCCTATATGTAAAAGGATACTGGAGCAGTAGTATATAGTAAAGTACTTAGGCTGAAGAGTCGAAACAGAAGGAAATTGAGAAAGGGAATGAGAAGTCTACTGCAAATTGTAACTGGGCCTGCAAGGTAGAAATAGGTATCTCGTACTAATTTGTGTGGTAATATAAATTACGGTCATAAATTCGCACGCTTTTTGTGCTTTTCTTGTATGGACTAAAGGGTCATTCCAGAGCGAGTAAGATGTGAGAATAATGGAAATGTGGAAAACTGTAAAACTGTAAAATGAATGAGAACTTCAGAATTTATGTATAAAAGAAAGGTGGCTGCGCCGGGAGCACTATAGAGTGATACACAAAGATGACCGACCTATAGGTGTGAGACTAAATTCACATGCCGGAAACATTGAAATTTTAGACTGAAGAATGTTTTAAAAGACAAATTTTCCCTCTGCATTCAGAAGTCTGATTTTTATAACCTATTTAGCAGTACCTATATCCAATAATTTATGGTTATCATCCTTAGTTTTGATGATTATGTTAAGATTGTATGGTTTTCCGGAGATAATTTTGAAATTGCTTTTGACGTCAATTCAATTTTTTTTTTGATGCGTCACCAATCCCCTTTTTAGGTATATTCAATCATCAAGCATCTTAAATTCCCCAAACACCCTTTTAAATTTTACGGTCCCCCAATTTCTATTTATTAACTTTCAATTGCTTCTCCACATTCTCTTCTCCCTTCCCCCCCTTCGTTATCCATTTTTTCTTCGTTGTAGATACACTCTGAATATTTTCTATTGACTTTTTTTATCCAAAATATCCCAGAACCCTGAAGCTTGCTTTCTCTGTGTGTGCTTCTTCGTAAGCACTCATGCAATGGAAACCGAGACCACCTCCTAAAACGCTTAGATTGCGTACGTAATTCAATTTAATTGAAAACGTCTTAGATGGATATGTCTTCCCAGCCGGTGGCAGCGTCGAAAGAATGAAGTTAGAGAGCAAGGAAACAGGGTCGGGGAATTGTATAGTGTATGGAGAAGGCAAAGGAGCAAGGAAGTGAAAGTGAATGAGAAGACGGAAGGCACGAAGCGACGTTGTTTATATTTGCAACTACAAACAGTGGTAGCTCTGTATAGGGGATGTAAGTTAGTTTCACGCGAAGGACGAAGGACAATTCTTGGTACGTACATATAGTGGGTGTCCCACGAAGAGATAGACGTGCAACTTGCCGCTTCTCAAGAAGCATTTAGGGCCTTTTTTTTAAATATGGAAAGAGTGCTGGAAAGTGTTTGATGCCAGAATTAATAGGGTGTCGATGCTGTCGATTATTTTGATAGATGATATCTCCCTATAGAAATAGGAAAGTCTCCAGTCTAAGTTTCCAAGAATCTATAGAAATACTATGGAAGGTGTTATGGTCTTTCAAATATCTGATACGTAAGTTGTAACAGATCATTTAGTATATTTTCTGAGAAAATGGATAGCAGTTGGAAAATGTATGGTGGCAAAAGTAATAGGTTGCTATGGGGTGTCGGTGATATTGGTGGATATCTGAAGACAGGCATAAGGACACGCTTTCCGCAATGCAACCAGGAAACTTCTCCTATGGAACCAGAAAAATTGGAAGATATCTCTGAATCATCCATCCAAATTCTTGGATTTCCAGTATCCAAGTATCCACAAAAAGTTTCCAATAATTTATAATAAAGATCTTAAAGATATAGAAATACTATGGAAGGTGTTATGATCTTTCAAATATCTGATACATAAGTTGTTACAGAACATTTAGTATATTTTCTGAGAAAATGTACAGCGAGTTGGAAAGTGTATGACGGCAAAAGTAATAGGGTGTCGGTGATATTGGTGGATATCTGAAGACAGGCATAAGGGCATGCCTTCTACAAAAGGGACTTGTATTCCTATGGAACCAGGAAAATTGGAAGATATCTCAGAATCATCCATCCGCATTCTTAGATTTCCAGTATCCAAGAATCCACAGCATGAAAATAGAAATATTATCGAAGATTACTATCTTTGTTATAGATGTAGACCTATAACAGAGACTGATTCATAGATTGTTGCAGAACATTTAGTTTTAGTATGTTCGGGAAGATTTTCTGAAAAAATCAAACAGAAGGAAGAGACGGCAGACAAGTAGGTCAATATGTTCTACCTTCTTGGGGGCAACCAAATACAATGCTTTTAAATTGATCTTATTGTTACGATGCCCCCTCATTTTTAAATTATTAAAAGTGTACCGTAAGGAAAAAAGGTTGAGAATCACTGGACTAAAGTAATAAGATGTCAGGGTTGTTCGTGATATTGATGGATGTCTGAAGACTTGTACTAGCTTATCTCATGTAATCCGATTCTAGGTATTATACCTGCTTTATTTTTATGATTTTGACACCACAGTTTGTTGACTTGACCTATGGACCTATGGACAAATTTTATTTGTTTTTTTTTATGGTTATTTCTTTTTCCGTGTTGTCCTTTGTTGTAGAGTATTTTCGTCATCGCCCCCCAATTGTTACCTTGATCTTATCTTTGTCCCTCAGTTCCTGTTTCTCTACTGCAACTTTCAATATGGTTGTGAAGACTTGAACGCCTGTAGTATTAGGTTTAAGTTGTGTACGAGTAGTTCAGTTACATCTTCCCCCTAGTTTTAGACAAGTGGATTCCTTGTTCTTCTAAGTCCTTGAGCTCATCTAAGTTAAGGTAGTAGTAATACATTGAATTTGATGGGCTATATTATCAGACAAAGTGTACCATACCATAAACGAAGAGGGCATTAAAAACTTTTGGAATTTGTGATTGTGTGGTGTGTTGGGATGTCATTGATCCGATTGGTTTGTGATGTTTGTTATTGGATTTGACATTAGTTGGATTGTGGTATGGCTGATAGTGCAATCTACAGGTACAAACCACATCAATTCATGTCCATGTGTGTTCAGTGCTCTTCCTCTTCCTCTTGCAAAACCATTTTTCCGAGTTTCGATTCATGGAAGTTTGAGTTTTGAATGAAAACTTTGGTGGCACACTTGTAAGGGTAAATCAACAAAAGGGCAAAAAGGGTAAACTCACGGCGAAGTCAAATGACGAACGTGCTTTGGTCCGCTGTGCTTTGTTGCTGTTTGGTTTCCCTTGTCTGATGTCTCTTAGATTCCTCGATCCTTCGTTTTTCGGCCTGTTGTGACTTGTCTGTAGCTTTTAACCTTAACTTCTACAACATGTACGGCTTGTGTCACGTGTCCACGTAGCCTTGTGCGTTTTTAGAAGATATAAAGGGAGATTCGAGTTGTCGTCCAGTACGATTGTCCTTTTTTCGTTTGAAGAGGGTCTCTGCTGATTTAAATTTAAATTCGTTTTCCTTTCGTGCCCATTTGTTTGACAAAAGGATGTTTCTTATTAAAAATGTATTTCGTATTTCGATTAAAATTTATAATTTCCGGATGCGAAAACTTAACTTCTACTTATTATTATTTCATGTTTTGATGTATTTTTTGGTCATCTTTATCGCCCACAGCTATTTTTCTCTTGAATAGATATTTTTTCGTTGTAATTTTTTGTTGATGGTCTGTAATAATTGGTAATGTCCGAATGTAATGAACGTATACGCGCGCGGGCCGCTATAAAAAAAATATAAACCGTTGCGCGATGTGGAAAGATTTGAGTCGGAAACGGAGCGTTTCCGTGACTGAAATCGTAATAATACTGGTACATCCATACAATCAGGAGTAACCAGCAGTCTAACATTGGGCATTATAACCAAGTTAATGACCATTTTTGGTTGACCTCACATGAAGATGATTTCATTCGTTGCGTTTTACGTTTTATTTTCAGTTATCTGTGCTATACGGTTAGGAACCTCCGCGTTTATGGTTTTTTGACTTTTATCTCGATGTTTTTTTGTTTTGAGTTGGTCCATTAAGTGTCTATATTCATTTTTCACCGTTTTATGTTTTTATATTGTCACATTCACGGTTCACATAACGATATTTAGCTATATTAAACCTTTTGTTGGGCTCATCCTAATGACCTTTTATATATTTTACGCTTTTTGTAAAAAGAAATTTCAAAATTCCCCATGATTTGTCGCTCGAACAAATAGCTACAATACACTTTGGTATTTGAATATCTTTCGAAAGCTTTGTAAGTTTCAATCGCGTCGCCAGCATTGAGGAAAACTGCCTCAGCGCTTGGTTAAGCTGGCCATCGCAAGGGCACGCCAGCAGTATTTTTTGCCTGTGGGCGCTATCAAGTCTTTTGCCTCAGTTCGCGGTCAAGTCTTGTTGTTTAGGGCCCGATCAAGTATTTTGTCTCAGAGTGCGATCGAATATTTTGCTTCAGGGCGCGGTCAAGTGTTTTGCCTCAGGGCGCGGTCAATTCTTTTGCCTCAGGGTGGGTTCAAGTTTTTTGTCTCTGGGCGTGATCAAGTCTTTTGCCTCAGTTTGCGGTCAAGTCTTATTGTTCAGAGCCCGATCAACTATTTTGTCTCAGAGTGCGATCGAATCTTTTGCCCCAGGGCGCGGTCCAGTCTTTTGCCTCAGTTCGCGGTCAAGTCTTATTGTTTGTCTCAGAGTGCGATCGAATCTTTTGCTTCAGGGTGCGATCAAGTCTCTGGGCGTCTCTGGGCATGATCAAGTCGTATGCCTCAGGGCGCGTTCAATACTTTTGCCTCAGGGCACGATCAAATGTTTTGTCTCAGGTCGCAATCAAGTATTTTCCCTCGGGGCGCGAACAATCCTGAGGACAGCCCTGCGTCAATCTTACATTGCAATTAGAAATAAGACCATCAAAGAGAAAAGAGCGCAATTAAAATAATTTCTGGAATTCTTGCAACATTTCCTTTCAAGATCATCTTCCTGATATTCTAGCCTTTGTTAAATTATACAATTGCGTCTCTGGAACAAAGAATTGTGGTTTTAATTATACAAATTTCAATTAAATAGTCGAAATTTACAATTCGGTCGTTTTTTTTTGCTTTTGATATTATACATTTCAATTGTCAAGAAAACTAAAATTAAAACAATTATTTCTTTAATTGTAAGTCAGATAAAACCGTTTTGAATATCGTTTCGTTTTCTTTGTTTATTTGTTGACTTTTTGGGGATTATCTTCGGAACGTGTGCATTTAAGAATCTCCGATGCTATGCTGTGACTACGTGCAATTGTCGTTGAATTCGGACGTGTTTCCATTGCTAAATCGAAAAATATTCCAAATGTATAAGTAAACATATGCGTAAATCGTTTATACGATTGTCCTTCTTGGCATATGCGCTTTTGTCTACAATCTACATCAATAAAATCACAACATTTAAGTTTTAGGAGAACTATAAAATCCAAAAACTGTCTTGTAACTTGTACTTACTTTGTACTAACTCATAATTTTAAATTTATATTACAAATTCCAATCTTTGATGTGAGTTTCCTTCTCTCTTTGTTTTATGCAAATTAAAAACTCTGCATTGATAGACCAAAGAGGCCTAAGGCCCTCAGAGGCACAATTCTCAGGAAAGGAACGAATAAAATTCTTTTGATGAATATGAATTCCGCATTCTTTGTCCACGAATTTTTCCCATATCTCGTCAGATTAGGTTAGAATTAACAAACAAAAATATTTCATATTCTTCTTCTTCCTCTTGTTCTTCTTAAAAAAAAGCTTTGTAAATTTGAATTATTATTACGAACTCAGCTAATTACGAATTCGGCACCCAAAAATGTTATATTTTATAACTGGTTTTTGTGTTTTTTTATAAGAATTAGATGTTTTATTTAGAAATTTTGAGTGTTTTATAGGTTTGTAAAAAAAAATAATTCTTTCGACGGAGGTCCAACCCGCAACTTCAACTCAACCAACTAAGCTACGCTACGAAGGAGTCAATGTCGTCCTTATACCCAAAAATATCACGGTCGACTTTGCATTTTCTTAGTACCCAAGCAGTAGTGAAGCACTGCCGGTTCTACCCCAGTGGTGGTGGTGGAGCTAGGGATTCTTTTGTCCGATAGGTGGCGCCACCCTCCGCCGCAGAACATCAAATAAACATTGTATTATAAGAACAATACTTTTGGGAACATCAAATAAACATATGTGCGGAGGGTGGCGCCACCTATCGGACAAAAGAATCCCTAGCTCCACCACCACCACTGAGGTTCGTAGAACCGGCAGTTCTTTACTACTCCAAGCCAAGAGTTTGCTTTTTCATGCAATAAACGATGGACTGAGATGAAATGTTATGGTCAAAAATGGTCAAATACATATAGTCAATGCGCAATAACTTCAATATGTTTTTCCGTTTATATTTTATTTTTCATTTAGAATCAATTTACAATCCGTTTTTGAATTTTGTCATATATATTTGTGTAAGAGCTTTTATCACAAGTCAAACTTTTCCAATCCAATCATATCCGCGATATATGCGCGGCTTTCAATGAGCTTTTACGAAAGCTTCAATGTAACATAACGACATTGTTGTTCGTTCGTTGCTTGTTCTGAAACTATTGTCATAACGTGATTCGAACGCAATATCGGCCTTTTGAACAAAGTGAATGAACGAAGCACTAAACTAAATTCGACGCGCGATCCCAAAATACTCGACTATAGAGAGAGAACAAAAAGCAAAGTGCACTGACGCTTATACAGTATATTGATATTTATTTACAAATACAGAGAGTTGCAAAAATAAAATTTAGACCAATATTTTTAATAAGTATTATAATTTAAATATTTCGCTAAGAGTTCTCAGTACTTATATTTATTAGTGAGTGAGTGACTTGAGCTGAAAAAGACCTTTCGTTTCCATTTAAAAGTCATAGTGGCAATGAAAACATGAAAAGTTTTTAGGTTTACTGTTTTTATTTTTGTTTTTTTGTACACTTTTAAGCCACAAAGCTTTTATTCTTCTAAGAGCCTCTAACGCACACACAAAACTTTCGTCGATATATACGATTATTTCATTTTCTTTTAGTGATGCTTTTACCTTCTATGTAGTTTTTGTTCACTCGAGTTTTTCAAACACAAGTATCTCTTGACATAAAAACGAAAAGTCAAACAAAACACAGAAAATACCAAAATTTCATTCTTAAATTAAATATTTATATAATTTTTAATGCGAAATATGATATTTTCTAATTTACTGTTACGTTCATTTTCAATTTCAGGAAATTACAAATTAAATTCTTGGATAAAACACTATGAGATCGCACAGTACGATGCAAACATTTTGGAGACGCGTGCTGCTCGTGTCAGAAGGAGCCTTGACCGCAATAGGAAACGGCCGCACATCCTTTTCGAAATTAAAGGACACGGACGGTAAGTTACAGTTTACATACAGCTACATCTTCATTTCGATGGATAATCGTCCTCTTTAATTTATTTTTTACTTTTATATTTTTTTTCAACAAATAACTTTCTTGATTATTTAATACAATTTCAATGGTGAATTAGAAATAATTAGCAATTAAAAATTTAAGTTGATATACTTATACACAGTTAGATTGTTAGATAGCGGCTTCCTAACTATTCTTCTTTGATTATTAAACTACACAAAGCGCAAAGATGGGAAAATGTCATTAGGTAAGTATTGCGATTTCAGATTACAATCCACAAGACTGCGAATTAAGATTAGAGAACAATGAAATCAACAATTAGGAAGTGAATTTGAACCGAACAACATCATACAGACAGGTTCACATTATCTGATTATATGCTATTCATTTTGAGGATTACTTAATTGTACTTGTATACAGGGTGTTCTAAAATTAGCGGACAATCGCCAGGTAACATTGTAGATCGTGTCAAAAGAAAACGAAAATCTTAATACAAGAATGTCCGAAAGGTCCTCGTTTGTCCTCACGAGGACAAAGAATTTTATGTAGATCTAACAACGTTCCTTCAACGTTGCCACCATAACTTAGTTACATACTTCAAACAAATTTGACACATGATTTAAATCAAGCTACTAAAAATATGCAATGATGCCAAACGTACTTTTTAGAAAAAAAATTTCTTACAAAAGAAAATCCAGTTTTTTTCTGGTTTCAAAAATAAAAAAAAAATCAACGTTATAACTTTCTTCGGCAAACTAAAAGATATTAACTACAAAAAGAAAAAATCGATTTTATGCCGATTTTATGATACCAAAACTCAAACTTTAAGGACCTCGTGAGGACAAACCAGGACCTTCCGGATATTTTTGTATTAAGATTTTCCTTTTC
>JARJEB010011881.1:0-15239 GCA_030264535.1 Liometoxenus newtonarum | reverse complement strand
TATGGTCGGAATTCTTCGGGTTCTTTCGAGATTTTAGAGCATATAGATAAGTTGGATCGGTCACTTCAAATTCGTTAAATCTTGTTGAACTTTAATACGCGATCAATGTTATTTAATTGCAGTGATTTCTGAAAATCCATAACTCACGGTGGTGAGTTATGAAAATCTATAACTCACGGTAGTGAGTAATAGGTAAAATGCTAATAATGACCTTATAACTAAATAGGTGTAGAAAAATGATTTTTCTTAACTATTTACTGAATTAATTTTTATTAAGAGGCATGAAAATGCATTTATTAAACTATATATATCGGAAAAGAAATATTTGTTTTATAGCAAATAAATATGTTTGTTAGAATTGATAAAATAGTAGATGACAATAAGAGAACCATTGTTCATTTATCACCTTCTATTCTGTTACCTACAAATAATATAATGTGTCTTCCCAAGGTTTTCAGCTTTTGCATAATAGCAATTTCAGTATCGTCGTTTCCTCCAGTTAGTTCTGATTTCATTCATATAGAGAAGTTTCATTCGCTCTATAATGAAAGTAATATTTCTTGTGTCCGTTTTAACTACATTCATAGTTATTGCTTTTGAAGAAAATACCAATTGTCAACAATGGCGTTATCAGGTATCTTCAAATCGAAAAATCATGTTAAAATGTTACAGTTATCATAGTGAGTTTTTGCAAAGTTTGCAAAGTTTCTTTCATACATCTTGATTAATTTATTTAATTTCCAGTTAAAGCTGGAAAATGCCCTGAAAAAAACTGTCAATTCATAAATATTTGGAATTATGCTGTTGACTTTCTCTGCTGCTCTTCGGACTCTAGCTGCCCGAATGGTTTTCGATGTTGTTACGATTATTGTATTCGCCAACAGATTTGCCGCACAGTGGTTGTACACTGGTCTAAAAAAATTTTCATTACGAGTACACATGCATCAGTAACTACACAAAATGAAGAAACCATAACTGAAAATGAAGAATTAGTCCTTTCGAATAGTAATGGATTAACTAGTGCTGAAGAAATAACTATTGAAAGAACAGAAGAAGTTGGGTTCACAATTCAAAATGTAATATCATCAACGGACACCACAACTGAAGTTTTTGTTATCAATAAATTTCCAGCACGGGGAGACAATGTAGAAGGTTATGATATTTAAGAAACAAATATATTCTTTAAAATGCCGTTTTTGTTAACGAAAAAAATCTAGTGCTTAATCTATTTTATTTTTAATCACATTTAAGTATATTTAAAGAGTGTATATGGATCAAGGAAAATGTGTTTTGCGAGATTTTTTGTATAATTTGTTTGTCAAATCACAAATGTGGGAAATGTACTACTGCGCGCATTAGTCTTGTCCTCCCCCTCAGACCGTTTCCATTTACTTAATACTGTAATTTCAACTTGGAAACATGAAAGGGATTACGACAATAAATTTCAACAGGTAGAAAACGTAATTTTTAATCAAAATATAATCATAATATGTCAGACAGTAAAAACAGTTACTAAGGTATTGGTTTGCCGCTGTTATTAATTACCAAATGTAATCTATGTTGCATCGAATTTGCACATTTGTAATGTAGTGCGACCGTCAATGTTTGCCCACGACTCCACCACTGCATTATTTATATAATTTTTTTACAACTCCCCATAAATTCTCAATAGCGTTTAGGTCGGGTGATCTTGGGGGGCCAGGAAATTTCAGAAAAAAATCTTTCATAGTTTTCAGGTATTAATTGAGGAGAATAACCGAACTGAACAGAATACAGGAAAACGGAGGATTGCTGGACAAGGACTAATGCACGCAATAGTACAACACTTAAACGCTCCCTTCTAAATAGAACTTCTATTAGCCGTAGAAATGTTCAATAATAAGAAAAATTAATTGAGAAATTCACAGAGTTTTATCAAATTGCAAATATTTATGTAGTGTAAAATAGAAATCGTTAAATACATACAGGATAGGTAGGTATATTTTGTCCATGGTCACAGGTAAGGAGGCGTCGTTTAGCTTTAGATAATGAAATTTTTTGTCCCACCAAGCATCGCATTGAATTCGCACTTTGGCATGAATGATTTGAGATTTCTTTCGGCAGATTGTGTTCATTCCTGAAAACTAAATCAATTTGATAATAGGTACTATTTGTTTCTACAGTTTAATAGTGAAAAGATGGGAATTAGAATTGACTTTTTCTTAGTTTCACTTGCGAGCTTCTTGATGATTAATAAAGAAGTTATTAGTGAATGTCAACAATGGAGGTATGATGCATCATCGGACGGAAACATCACTTTGCAGTGCCATAGTCAAATAAGTAAGTTTTCGGTGTTTCGTATACTTAATGCAAGTATTGTATTGTAATTAATAAATTGAAAATAGTTAAAGCTGGTGATTGTCCACGAGAGTCTTGTGAATTTGCAAGCATTATGCCGGAGTACTATTTTGTTGACTTTCTTTGTTGCACTTCTGATTCTGGATGTCCAAATGGTTTTAAGTGCTGCTACGATTACTGTTTTCACAAACATATTTGTAGAGCAGTGGAAGTGAATTGTATGCAGGCGCAAGGTACAACGCCAACGCCAATAAATAATGAAAAAGAAACATCAACAACTGTTGATGTCACAGATGAAATCTATGATGAGGCGATGGAAAGTGGTTCTGGTGATGTTTCAACATTTTGAAGCATGGAAATGGGAAAATTGAAAAAACTTACTTAATTGTACGTAACTTTGAAATTTTTGAAATAAGTAGATTATAATAGATATAGGTAATTTAGTTGTGACTCAAATATGTATTTACGCAAAAGCTGTAAATTATTTTGATAGCTCAAGCGTCGTTCAAAACAAAAATAAAATAAAACACTGAGCACTTGTTTCTATTTTAATACATTTTGTCTGTTATTTTCGGTCTTTTGTTCGGCCTTTTTGAATATATTTATATTACGTAGTAAGTACACAACTGGATACAAGTTTTAGATGGAAAGTAACATCTATATTCGAGACTCCTTTATGTAGACAATTATTTGAACTGTCAGTTGTTAAACAAAGGGTTCAATCTTGAATAATAAAGAAGTATTTAAACAATTGTCGCATATCTATAGATTTTTGGGAAAGTTATACCTATTTTTATCTACTACCAATTGGACAATTTATATTATGCTGTGTTTGTCTTGCATTTATTTTTTATACTTCAAATTATGACTGTCATGTTGATTCATGTGGTAAAGGTCTGCTTTCTTTCTATATGAATGTACCGTTCGTAAAATTTAAAATTTCGTTAAAAAAAAACTATTCTCACGCGCATATAATAGAGAAAATCTAAATATAGAACATTTGTGTAGCTTGGTGTTGGTTCGGATGGTTTTTCGTTGTTCGTCGTCGTCGTCGTCGTCGATATTTACTGGTACAGACTCTTAGTGCTTGCTATTGGTGTTTCGGGCTGTTTGCTTATAAAATATAAAAACACATGTTTTTCTTCGCATCACATACTTGTACACTTGTGCATATTGCTTTCGGCTAACTAAGGCGCAACTAAAAATTAGTATTCTTAGTGGGGGAGGTTTTCTATATATATAATATATATAGTCGTCTCATTACATTTTCCCACAGCGTGCATTTGATACAAAGCAAGCTTTCGAGTAGAACGTTTTTAACAAATTTTTCGTTACATTATTCCACTTGCAATTACTTTATGAATAAAAACAAATATATTTTTGAATTGTGAAATTATTGATATAATGTCTGCGAGAAGTGAAATTCAGTGCAATAACATTACAAGTTCCAAACGGATGAAGAAAAAGTTGCACGTCAAAAAGCAACTGAACAAAATATTGGAGGTACCTAATAACATTTTTCAATTTTTCTAATTTATTTTTATAATTTCTATAAATAATCTAATTTTTTGAATTACTATTTTAATTTCAGCTTGAAAACTCTTCGCAAACAAAATCTCGTGACATCCTGGAACTTGTAAAGCGCAACATATTAATGTGTCATCAAAACAAAACGAACTTAATGCAACGCGCGCCAATCCACTTTCCCGAACAAATTGAAAATCGTCTACATCTACATGAAACAACCCAAGAAGCACCATTAAGCGATCCGAAGAACATCACCACATACCATAAATCCACATTTGAAGCATTCGAATGCAGTAGCATAACTAAACAGTTGTTACGCAAATCAATTTTGCAAAAACGCAACGAGAAAATTTTGCATGAACTACAAGCAAAAGAAAAGTTTATGAATTATAAGTTGTGGCGACCGTGGTAAATTTTTCTACAATTGTTCAAATATAGTATCAAAGCGACAAAGGGACCAACCAATTATCATATGTATACAGATAGTAAAATTGTGATTGTAAGCTTTAATTTTAATTAATTATAAGTATATTAAAGTTAACGATTTGATTCAATAATGATTTAAAATTAAAAGTAAGTACTAAATATAGCAATAAATGTGTGATTTGTTATAATAATATGAATAAATAGTGTTTACCTATAATTATAAATATTTGAAGTGATGTTGCCATTCGAATACTAACTATCAAAACCGATTTACAAGTTCGTTCAAAATAAATACATAATATCATGGATTTTTTCTGCCCCTTGAAAGTAGGCAACATCTTGTGCGCCGCGTCCATCCGGGTTTTCTAGTACAGCACCCAACATTATGAAACCCAGTGTTGAAGTTAAATTAAGAACAATCCATATCGGTGCACATCAATCCAATCCCTGTTTTATTACAAATGCATTCGTTGCAATTAATTATTTTTCTTCTGTTGGAACCGCAAAAGATATCTAAAAACAAGTATGCAAAATAAAAGTATGTGTTTCGTATACCTAAAGTCGAAAACAAGTGAAAATACCAGCCAAAATACAAAATACAAACGCCCGGCCCGCTTACCCTCGTGAGTGATGCACGGATACTCCGTACAACGATATTTTCCACCAATGCATAAACAAGTATTGCATTCGCGAACAATTTTATGACCATCTCGACACTCAGCATCACATAATTCTTTATCGCATACCCATTTGCCAAATTGGCAAATACATTTATTACATCCATTCTTCTTTTTATCGCCGTGATAACATTCTAAAAGTATTTGCATACGTGATTTCGATTTAATTTTATAATAATTTTAATACCTTTTGTTTTGCCAATCATTTCCTGTAGTTCACAAACATTTTGTGTGCAAGACCACGTAGCCCATGCCCACAAACAACGACAGTGATTACAACTGACCCATTTCTCGTCTTCAAATCGGCATACATCAGGCGGCGTATGTCGGGGTCTATTTATCGCCGATAATGCAATTACTTGTGATGCAATCAGGAATAAATGTAATAAACGTGATAACAAGTGTTGCACGCCCATGATCTTTTTCATTTCTATCAGAACTGCAGTAAAAGTACGATGCACATTCGGCTAGTTTTAAATCGTCAGATTGATGCATTTTTACACCTTACCATTGTATTTCAGATGAATTATCAACAATTTTTCGCCTACGTTTCGAAAACTACGTACCATATCAAATCCGCACATGAATTATTACAAACAATCATTTTAAATTAAAATCACTAAAATATTAAGTAGTTTACACAAAGTTTTAAATGATGTGCATCCATACTTTTTAAATTTATGATAATCTAAAATAAGCTAATAAAAAAACAACAACTTTTCGGCAAACATAATTTTGAAATTTTCGATTTAATTTTTCATTATTGTTTTCTTGCCATGAGCTAAACTACATCTGGTTAAATCAACTTAAATATGGAAATGTTTAATTTTTCGGTACTGATAGACATAACTTTTCAGTACAAGCCCAAACTCCATGTTGACAAACGCAATTATTGCATCCTTCATCGTCCAAACTGGTTCTACCATTTTCGCAAGGCGTAACTAGACCTAAAGAAAACAATAAGCAATAAATAGTGAATCAAATCAAATATTATTTTCGTCTTACTGCGTTCATTTCTGATTTTCAATTTGGGCCCGTTACACTGCATCCTAGTGCATGCCCATTCGCTTTGAGTGCAATAACAACTATTGCAGTCTTCATCGTCCTTCTTTGTGTCACCATCAGTGCATGGTTTACGTTCCTCAACAGGAACATCAGTTTCTACAACACCTTTTAATGTTTTCTATTAATATTTTTAAAATGTTTACATTTTTACATGTCTACATTATCAATAAGTGCAAAATAATAATTGTAAAATTCAATTAAATTATCTATAGTTACCATCTGTTAAAGATCCTTGGATTAGAAACAACGCAAAAATGCCAAAAATCAGGAAGCACTTCATGATGATGCGTCAAAATTAAATTGATTACAACTACTTGCAATTGGCTAGATAATTTCAATAGACTAATCTCGTACGAACTGCGTTTGGAGTTTTATATCTCGATTACTGAATTTTAATTCCCCGAACAGTCATGAGTTTATCATGAACTAGTTGACCTTAAATTTGAAACAAAAAAAAACACACAAAAACAAGTTTTCTTAGAGTATGCGTGTATAGAATGTGGTTGTTTTTGCTGTCACATCTCATTTGTATTGCTTCTTTAAAAATATTTATCCAAGTTGAAATTGTTTATTCAATTGTTTTTCGGGGAATAACTTAGTATTTGCTCAAACTAAGCTTGTTGATATTTTTCATAGCATAATAATCGTGTGGCTCCAAACTTTCCTACATTTCCATACGTGGCGCCACCATACAGAAATGAACAGAAAATAAATGTTTGAAACTTTGTTTGTTTGTATGTAACTAAATGCAATATATTAGTCCCAAGTTTTACACATAGAGATAGAAGAGAGAGTAAAAGATATCATTAATCATCAATCATCATCATCAACAATGAATAAAAACTCTAACATGTTCATCTCCTTAATGACATTATCTATGACAATCATAACATTATTCATGTGAATATTAATTAATTCGTTGAGAATCCCATCGTCTCTCGTCTCTTATCATCCTTTAGATATCTCATCAGCGTTCTAAAAATGTATTCTACGATTAAAGTCAAAATTGACAATTTTTATTATTTGATCCCCCAATGTAATGTAATGATAACTCCGTAGGTACCCCCATCGTTAACTATAGCAATTTCGTTTGGTTGAATTTAGTACGGGAGTCAAGTAGTTGGCGACTAACAACTATATGCTAGAAATGATTTACTTCACGTTTTTTGTTTGTTGATTTTTTAAGGCCTTTCCACCGACAAGATTAGATGACTAGAATTTTATTCCATTGACCGACCGTTCGCGACCGACCGTTCGCGTATTATCTATTTCTATACCGAGGTCGTAATCTGTTCGATTAGATGCACGTTCCGTACAATCGGTCTACGATACGAACCGTAATATTCGTTACGCGCCAACCCTTCAGGAACGCTCTTGCTAGGACGCAAATTATACCTCGTCCGTTGATGCGCTTGATGTGGATGATAATATCGATTGTAGTAATTCACATAGTCCTGCTGATGGCAATTCGCGTAGGCGGTCATCGGGCATTCGATATTCGCCGCGTAACTCATGCTTTTTGGCAAGTAAATATAATTCGGCAAGCGATCGACACTTCTATGACGGAAAGAATGCCGGTGCAGACTCCCCCGATCGTAATCATTGTAATTAGAGTGGATCGGTTCGTAATTCCTCCCCGGACTCCTGTAATAGTACGGCATGTAGACGTTCGTGTATGGTGTATGCATGTGGCAGTTGCAATCGTTTATGTGATTTACCGTGTAATTGTTTGTGGTGTTGTTCGGGTGCGGGAGGTGATGGTTGTCACCCGGGTGTTGCGTAGGATCCTTTTTGGTGCCGACCAAAAACAAAAGCAATCCACCAATAATCGTCGTCAGGAAACAGAAGTAATACCCGGCTTTTGGGGAGCATTGGTTTATGTAACCGGTAATCGGGATGCCGATAAGACATGGAAGCGAACATGCTCCTTGTATGAAGCTCCACGCTTTCGTGTAGTGTCGTGCCTTGATGCGCTCCAACGTATACATTTTGATCGTGTAGCTGTAACCACCCAAGCAAATTCCGTACAGCCATACGAAGAGAACGTAGCCGTGGTAGCCGTGGACAGCACTCAATGCTAACAAACTGAGTCCTAGAATATGAAAATGATTACTATATTATCTTGCGAGCAACAATCCAAAGTTACAAATACCTACCTATTCCAAACATCGATGCCTGGCACAAGTATTGCCTAGATATTGTACATTGTCTAGTTGGTTTCGCTGTGATAACACCAAAGCAGACGCATCCTGTGGCGGAAGCGAAACCGAGAAAAGTTTGCAGTAGGACCAGAGCACTATCCTCCAATCCCTCTTTGAAACCTTGGTACGCCTGTAACGGGTACGATTATAAACTCCTTAAGCTAATCGTCTGCCGTCTAATACCAAGTAAACAATTGGCGAGTACATTCCTAAGGCACTGGTACCGCTCGCCAGCAATAACACACGCAAGCCTCGACTCTTCAATGGTGTAAAATCGAACATGGGAGGCTTCTTGTCTTTGACATGGGTCTTCTTCTCCTTCATCTTCTTCCGTTGGTTCTTCAAATGAGTGATTGCTCGTCGCTGCGGATGATACAGGTTGGCCGATCTATAAATGATCGGTAGGAAAAAGGCGAGCACCAACATGCCCGTCACAGCTTGCAGACCCAATCGCCAACCGAGTTTCCTGAACAAAAAACAACACAGTCAATTTACGTCTTTCATAATTCATCAAGTTCGAAAAAACTTTACCCGACTGCTTCTTTGTACAGTACGGAAAACAACGCGACGCCAACGCCGCATCCTGCCTGTGCGACCATCTCCACGAACTCGCGCCGCCGCTTAAAGTAATGACCGAGCATTATTCCCGAAGTTTCGCGTACAATGCCAGCTCCAGCTCCAAGGAAAACGCCGTAACTTAATACCGCTTGATGAAATTGGCTGGCGAAGGATGTAAACAGGCATGCGAGAGCTAGTATCAGGCCTCCAATGACTGACGTCAAACGGGTGGACTTCCTTCTGCATATGGCAACGACGAGTGGCGATGCAAAAAACGAAACACACAGGCACAATGCGCCCATCCATGCTACAACATATAAAAACAAAGTCTGTCATGATTACAAGACTTTCCTTATACCCTTATACTTTCGGAACTGGGACGGAAACAGTCCGCAAATGATACAAACAGAGTAGGTCAGATTTTGTTTCTTCATAACGACACTGTCACGTAGAAAAAATCTTTTTTTAACAAATTTTTTCAATCTTGTTTTAAATTTTTTACTCTGTACATAATTTATTTCTATATTTAATTGAACAATAATCATGAACGAGCTCAAAGGAAAGTTCGTGAACATCGTTTTAAGCGTGGACGAAGGACGCGGCTTTGATTCGGTGAAATCTCCATTTTACATAACGGCCAATTTCAATGGACGCATCATGGAATCAGATATAGTGCAATCACATCCCACTGTCGTGTTCAACACCGAAATGGTATGGGAGACGGAGAAGAAATTGCTGCGTAAAGCGCGAGGCTCCTACGCACGTGTCCGACTTGAATGCTACACGACTGAACGAAAATTCGTCGGTTTTGCCCTATTGTGCCTGAGGAGCGCCAAGATCATTGCGAACAGTAGTAAGAACTTGGATGTTCAATACGTATGGAATAAATTACTGAACGTGCCGAACGACTTCAAACGTGGCACCCCCGAACTGAGCGTTTCTCTGACGATACGAGATTTCATCGCGACTAAGGCGATTCCACCGCCACACCTAAAGCAGAGTCCAACGCCAAGTTTACCGAAACTTCCGGCGCTGCAAGTTGATCATGTTCGAGTTCCAGTCAAGTACACCGATGATGGTTTCATACAATTAGGTAACGACTCGCAAAACTTGGAAACATATCAGTTGAAGTTGACCATACTGGTTGCGAGCAACTTGGACGTATTGCTACCCGAAGACTTGGTTTTCAGTGAGAAAGCCAAACAATTCTACCTGGTATTCGAAGTTTTCGGAATGGATGTCAAAACACGTCAGTTGACACGAGACTTGGATGAGGACACCACATTCAACGAAACGGTCGTCATTAATTTACAATCAAACTATAATTATTTGGGCATATACTTTCAACATTTCTCGAAAATCAACGTCAAGTTCTTCAACGAAGATGTACTCATTGCAGCGACCGAAATTGACATGTCTCAAATAGGTTGGAATATTGAGCCTGCCGTCTTCTACAACTGGTTCGATGGCAAATTGGCGATGGAACAAGTGTGTTATTTTGAAAACCACGTCAAACATAAGAATCCAGCAATGCTAGGACGACGAGCCTCATTGACTACGCGTTGCAACATTGAAATGGTCTACGATCCGACTAAGAATGCTGCGGAGGCAGGAGAGTGCTCAACGAATGTTTCACTCTCCTCCGGTCCTGAGGGTGAACCTTTAGTTGGTGCGCTACGTACCATCGCAACCAATCGCAGAGGTTATTTGAAGCGCATTGATGAGATATCGGAAACCTCGCATGTCTCACTAGTGGACAACCGAACTATTTCAGATAAAGTTACAGTTGTATCCGACAAAGCTCTATCGGACGACAAGAGTGTCACGACTATCCCATCCGACAACAAGACAGAGTCAATAACCGTCAATACCGACGATTTCAAAGAGAGTACAATCTTCGATGTGCATCAGCAATTCTGCGTGGACATCATTCTCGATGCTATATTCTGGAAAGAGGAACCTCCAACGACGCGTTTCTTACTAATGTTTATGCATCCGAAGGTCAGTACGCACTTGCAGCTCGCTCTCGAAATCGAGAAGGATACGCATAAAAGTATCCTATTGGAGAATGCAGTATGCAAATTGATGCTTACTACTTCGAAAGCACGTCTGGCTGACTTACTGGCCAATTCATGTCCGAGGATGGAATTGCGCAATGCCGCGACGAATGAATTGATCGGCGAGCCAGTGTTACTGAAATGCTCGAAACTGAATTACGACAAACTGGAAACAAGCTATGTTGTGACACTAAGAAGTTTCACGGGCAAGGAACTGGCTGACATCAATGTGTCGATGTTTCTGGAAGAATATGAAATGGCATATCAATGCGTATCAAAGTATGACCTTGTGCCTCATATACTCGATGATTGTCTTGTTATGGAATCCCTGCAAGAACTGGAAGAGTGGAAAGAGCAAAAGCGAAAGCAATTTGAAGACGATTTGTATGAGACCCGCCAAAACGAAATCAAGAAGCTATATGGAGAATGGAGTGATCGCAAGGTCCGACTCGAATCAGCATTGCTGGAAAACATTGAAAGATGCAAAAAGTTATCACACGAGTTGAAGAAAAGCACTCAAAATCTTAGAATAGACAGAGTAGTGCAACATCGCAGGCTCAGCGATCATCAATATAATCCATATCTTGAACATCACAAAAACTCAATTAGATACGCCTTGAGCGAGAATCACGAACTCATTGAAAAGATAAGTGAGCTAGAAGTAGAAGTCGCGGTTTTACGAGACTTGTTGACTGAACAAAGCCTCGTAATGAAGGAAATGCAAAAGACCCAGTTAACCACTGAACAAACCAAAACCCTCTTGAAAGACTTGAAGTCAATGGAAGAAAGGTACGAAATAGCAGTGAAGGATAAGAATTACTACAAACGTGAGTATGAAAAAGCCGCCAAAGAAGTGCACGAACTCAAGGTCGAAGATCATAGAAATATCGCGGAAAAAATTGCTCATGATAAAGAGTTATTGAGTCAATTTACGCTCGATACATTTGCAGCATGCATCACAACTCTTCTTGAAGAAGGTTTTTGTGCCACCGACGATAATCATGTTGGTGTAGGCAACAAAAGTGGTGCCGAAAATAAAACTAATACTGTTGGGAACAACACCGTTAATAGTGAAGAAGAAGAGGAAGAAGAGGAAGAAGACGATGGTGCTTATGGTGGCCTAAGCAGGGCCCTAGCAGATGCCTATAGTCGTAGCACTGATGCTTACGAAGGTGTTTTAAGTGGTGCCTACGGTGAAGAAGGGGCTGCTTATGGTGGCGATGATGGTGCATATGGTACTCCATACGCTTCTGCCAGCGTTGGTCCACATTCTCATGGCCAGTCGGAGGATAATGATGATGATGATGGTGGCTATGTTGGCGATGAAGGCGCAGGTGGTGATGTTGGTCACGATGCTGAATAATCCATTTAAGGAGATGATTATTGCATTCACGGCAAAAAATAAACATTTTCATTTGTATATTGAGTAAAGAAATTCAAAAGTATTTGTCTAAATAAACAGAACATTGTTCTTGAAATTAATTACTGGAGCTGTGCTTCACTTCTTCGAAGTTTAATAATTAGAAATAATTATAAATGCAAGCGTAAGATTTATTCGTTTTGTCGCCTTTTGCATGCACAAATATAAATTTGTAAGGACTTAGGATTGCAAAGAAACAAAACGCTCAGAAAGCTTAAGTTTGACATTTTAAATTCCACAAAGGTTCCGTTTGTTTGCTTGTCAATTATCGCCTTTCAGATTATTTGACAATTTACTTTGACAAATGAATTAATTAACGATTATTGGGTTGCATAATCAAGGTGCACCGATAATTCTTGCTAACTTTATTTTCATTTTTGTATAGCATTTTTAATTTTTGATTAACTGAGGTAGGCAAAATTAGTCGTGTGCAACTCAGGATGCAAGGCATCTCCATCCCTTGTCTGCAGCCGCGGGATGGAAATGCTCCTTTCATTCCTTGTTAGACAATATACTATTTAAAGATCGCAACGACGATGATTTGGAGGAGTGAAAATAGAAAACGATGAAACGAATGCAAGTTTATTAAGAAGGCAATTTGTAAATACCAATTGTTCGAATGTAAAACGTTCACTCACTTCACTAGTGAACCAACATCAGACTAAAGCAGTAAAGTAGCATTCGTGTTGGAAATTCGTCGAGTCTCGTCCCATTCGCTCTAGGCTCTAGGCCGATCGACGTGTTGCGAATACGAAATTCGCATTTAAAAAATGTGTCATTTAAAAGATGTGTTTGTCCCCATGCGACTTGAGAATGTTCGGTTTACTGGTTAGTTGTTGGCTGAATGGTGGCGGCACTAACTTTAACCTTATCGTAAATTTCCGTTTAACATAAGGAAATGTGTTCACTACGATAGCTTTGGCTTGCTTGCTTCGGTTTTGACAGTTTAGTATTAGGCATTAAACATTAAGTATTCGCGACGAGAATCATGGACAAAGCAAAAACTTCGCCGCCCTCCAAAAGACGGAACGAACCGTCGTAATTTGAATTTTGAATTATCGTGTTGCCACTTGTAGCACCCATTAATTCGGATGTAAGTAATTTCGTGCCGTCGATGAATTCGCAGCTGGAGTTTTGGAGTCTTCAAATCATGTACAGTGTTCTGGATATTTAACAAGCGGCCTAACATCACCTCAATAAATTCGTATCGTTACGACCGTGTTAATTAAACTCGTAGCACACTGGTGTGGTATTATTATCGTTTTGATTTATCGATATTTAAATGCAACTTGTTTCAAAAGAGGAATTGCCGTTGGAATAAGTAATAGAAATTGAGCTTTAATCTTGTTACATGTTGACGTAGATAGTAAAATACCTGTTGCCATTGAATAGAATGCCTCGTCCTCGTCTTTCTTAACGAGAAACTTCTCCGTGTAGACGTAGAGCAGACCAAAAGCTAATTGCATGCCAGATGTTAACAAGTGCGCTAGAAATGCAGCACCGCAAACTAACCATCCCCAACCGCCTGCAAAAATAAATGAAAACACATAAATCGTTGAAATACACTCGAAGTTGAATTAAAAACGAAATATATATTAAAATAAATACGTTTAAGACGAAAAGTACAACAAATACAATTTTGGAAAAAGTTTGTGCAACTATTTTTATTTATGTCATTTGGTATATACCCATAGGAAGCGGAAAAACGTTGCACAGTTTATCGTGAATTGGGGGAAATTAAATAAACGTCAATTGAAATAGCACGAGTGCACGAATAGTATGTAAGTACATACCTACTAGGTAGAAACTTGTTCATTTCTTGAAAACAAGTTCAAGTACCCAAGTGTTGTTGGGTATTAGGATGAGGAAAAGACTGAGCAAAACGAAAAAGTTTATAAATTTATCGCTACATGTGTTGGGGGGATTATGTATAGCTGTTTTCTTTGTAATATTAGAGGACCAGTATAAGGAAAAGAAGAAATGGGCAGAAAAATGAAAATAGCGAAAAAGAAGAAAAAAACTTAGAAATAAAGATCCATTCATTCCTTTTTACTGACTGTATCTAATACCAAATTTGCTCCTTTTTTTTGCAGTTCATGGTTTAGTTCTTTTTGGCATAATATTCCGTACGCAACAATATGGAAATTATGGACAAAAGGGAAACTTCTATCCCTGTTCTTATACATTTATTCATGCACCGGCTCAAAGCTATTATAGTAGACATCAAGTATACAAATGCGACGTATTTCTTTCGAGGGGGCCGAATACTTCCTCACACGTTCCTAAACTATATCATGCTATTCTACAACCAACGATGATGTTGTTGTTGGCGAATGGCAAGTTGCCGAAACTTTATTCAAAAAAAATCAGTCCACACGACGCCAAGTAAAAGTTCGTGCGGTGTTCGCGCGAGCGGAAAAAGCAACTACAAAGGAGAAGGAAATCGGTAGAATCGGATGTATGGTATGAATAGTATAAAGATGGGAACCACGATGAGTATATGAGTAGAATAGGGAAGGAAACGTGGGAAGTTGCAAAGTTTGGACCAGACGGAAAGCGCGGGTACGACTCTATCTTTAAGGAATATAGGATGATAACTTATAAGGCCCTGTAGATATACCTACCCACCACAAAACAGGCTAGATTCGTATACATAAATGTCGGAAATGTATTATAGCTAGGTGAGCGCGTCTGAAGGGATGAAAATCAATTCGCCTTTCCGGCAACATCACAACGGCACCTCTCTATTTCTACTTTACAACGTGTAGATACACTTTTAAGCCGACGTCGAAGTAAATATATTCAAATCTGGGATTCGAATATCGCACCAAAACTCGATGAGCCTAGCGTATATGTGTGTGTGTGTGTGTGTGTGTGTGTGTGTGTGTGTGTGTGTGTGTGTGTGTGTTACATGAGACAGACTGCGAAGGAGAAAATGTGATAGACGGTGATATAGCAAGGAGAAAAGGCC